>WYDF02011715.1:0-13614 GCA_009867245.2 Adranes taylori
TCTATATCAGTCGACGTTTCGGTTCTCTAGTTTTAGAACCATCATCAGGACTAAAATCAACATTACAATATATGATATATTGTAATGTTGATTTTAGTATATGATTGAATTACAATATATCATATATTGTAATGTTGATTTTAGTCCTGATGATGGTTCTAAAACTAAAGAACCGAAACGTCGACTAACATAGACGAAAATATAGTGTATATCCATTCACTAAAGCCATTGTCCAATAACCGAAGATTTTAAATTAATTATTTTCATTATTTTCCAACTAATTAACTAACTAAAAACAAAACTAGTAAGTGTCAGAATTCTTTGGTTTTTGATTCGTTTGAAACACATGTTGATTTAGTTTTTGCAAAAATAAAAAGACGTTTTTCCAATGGTTCCAATTGTATCAATTTTTTCACAAGGACGTCGCAATGATTAAACACCTAAGGTTTTGAAGAAAGCACAAATGATAGGTACTTATTTCATTATATTAAATTTTTTGTACATGTAATTACTAAGATCATTTACAGCGTAGCAAGACACTTTGTTTATCTTGTCACTTGGAAAAGGGATCCGCATAGAACAGAAATTTATTAATTATTGAGAGAATCAATACAATTGTTGGAGTTGGGATACTGGTTTCATTTTCTAATTAACCATGACTACTCCAAATCACTGCAACTTTTCATCCAATGAACAAAATAACTAACTAAGTTTTAGATAGGAAGATTATACTTTACAAAGGGGTAGTATTTAATTATAATTTTGCGGCTCGTAACTAGAAGGTAGTCTAATTACTATGGAGCCTTGCTAAATCAACGTGGTTCAAAAGAAATGCATAGTGTAGATGCTAACAAAAATCTATTTATTAATAAATAATCTCAACAGATACCGTTGTATATATGAGTTTTGCTTTTTTTTTATTTGACTAATTGCGATACATATGAAGTCATTATACTTACCTAAAAGATAATGCTTTTAGCGTTTGATAGATACTAATTGTTTATATTCATAATAAATGTCACATTTTTAACAGTATCAAATATAAACATGAATTTGCTGTTCGATAGCTTAGGTAACATTCAAATTTACAAATTGACATTGATATGATGATATGAATGTACTACATGTTTTGATACAATATTTACGTATGTCGTATGACTAATTAGATTTTTCTAAATATCTGTTTTTAATAAATTTATTGAATTTAGTTAGATATTTCTTAAGATTAAATCTTTGAACTATAAAAATTATAGATGTCTTCTAATATTTTCGTGCTTGATCTAGTTCGAATAAGAGTGGTCTTCCTTTAATAAAAGGGATACAGGACTAAGAACATTGAATTGCATTTTAAATTTTACATATATACATTTTTGAAATGTTATAATGTTAAATATAAATTCTTTCTTACAAATTCTTTGAATCTTAAACATAAATCTTATCTGCAGTTATCACTTGTTTCTTCTTGTACTGTAACGTGTTTTTATTTCAGGGAAACCAAGTGATTAAGTATGTATGCAAATAACAGTGAAATATCAAGAATCATAAGAGCCATAACTCAGATCATCTAGATATTTCACTACCTATTAAATAACGTTAATGTTATAAAAAATGGTTACGTACATGCGTCCAGCGAAAGTACCTCGGAGTATGAGAGTCTCATCCTCAAGGTACCTCCTTATTCATATCTCAACGCTGTATTTAAATGAACAAATGAATAATATATTACAAAACAATGATTTAAAGAATGAAGATAACGAGTTAACTGTAATGAGGAAATAATATTTAGACATGCTAAACATTTTCTCAAAATTTGTCACGTTGTTTTTAACGTTAGGATACATTAAATCGATTTATAATAATAATAATAATAACCTTTATTGCATCCTAAAAATTCTTTACAAAAACATATATACACAACAAATTTTACACAAAATTTATTTCACTTGAAACGAAAAAAAGAAACTAAAAATAAATAAATAAATTCATTCTAAAACAAAACTCTCAGTGCAATGAAGTGAAATAATATGCTATCTTCTTTCTTTTTCCTTTCTTTTCGATTTTTTCTTTTTTACATATTTTTTTTTGTATTGCCCTTTCTTACGTCGTTCCTCTTATATTTCTCTTATCTTCATGCCCATATACTTTTCCTTTCTGTTTTACTCCACCCGTATCTTGTCCATTATCTTGAATCATTTGCCTCCCTGGCCCATACACATCCTCCAGTTTCTTGCTTCCTCCTTTTGCTCCTCCGTCCATCCAAACATTTCACATTCATTGACCCAGTGCTCCCATGTTTCATCCTCGTTCTATTTTCCCACATCTAAACCTTGCTATCATTCTATTTTCATTCATGCTTCTATTATTGCTACAAATATTCCGGTCTTATTCCTACCACCTCTATTTCCTTATACTTACTATTGTATCGGCTTATCCTTATATTTTCTCCCCTTTCTTGCATTTTGACATATTCATGGCTCTTTCCACTACCACTTCACACTCCTTACCTTCCATCATCCTATCATACCATTCTTCATACCATCCTTTTAGTCTCTCACTTACTCTTCCTATGTCTCCTCCCGTTTTCTTACTTTTCTCAATGTTTCCCTAATATTTCTTTTTTACTCCCATTTTCTATAATATACCACCCTCTCTTGCCCCTTTTTTTCCGCCCCATATGTGTCATCCTTCTTTCTAAAATTTCTTTCATTCTCTCTAATATACACCTATGCTTGTCACTTCCTCCCATACCACTGCCTCCAGCCTTTTCCCATATCTTTCCTTTTAATTTTTACTCCATTCATACCTTTATTTCCTATTTTCATTCTCTCCATCTTCCATATTTACCTCTTCTCTGCCTATTCTCCACGTTGCTTCTACCGGAAAGTGATCTGACTCTACCCTATTTCCTATTATCATCCTCTCTATATACTCTTTTGTTCGTTTATTCACTGAAAGATAATCTATTACCGAGCCCCCTCCGTGTCTCCTAAACGTAATCTCTTTTTCCCAATCCCCTTCCACACAACCATTCATAATAACCACACCATGTTGCTCCAACCATTCCATTAACATTGTCCCTTCACCGTATATTACTTTATCCTTCGATTTTATGTTTTTTTATACTAGATTTTTATTTTTATCTTATTACTTTATCGAGGAACGTCGACAAATCTCCACGTTACAATAAATTGGGCTTCTTAATAAATCAATATAAGAAATAGGAGACATTAAAATTGATGAGAAAGCGTTAAGCAGAATACTAGTTATAATCTCATTATGAATAAAAAAATTTGATTTGTTTCTTAATAACTTATTTTCATCTAATTATTTTCTAATAACTTAAAGGTTACCAAACATATTTTACACTAGAAACTGCCCATTAATCGTTTGACTCTGTCATAAATATATGAACTAAATACGATACTAAATACGCGAAAAATTTTACGAGCAAATAAAGGGTTATCTTTTTTTAAAGTAAAATCAGTCATCACCAATAACGTAAAAGACTAAATTTGTTACCACATTTATGTATGTATATCTAATTTTCTTCTAATACAAGAGAGGTTTGGTAAGAGTTTTAAGAAAGTATCTCCGGTGTACAAGAGGCGATAGGAAATGTGTGGCAAGTCGTTGGGAGTTACGGTAATGAATGGAATATATAGATTAATTAAATGTATGGCTGAACAAAAGTAAAAATGAAAGTAGGAGAAACTGTATCCGAATGGTTTGAAATCAATAAGGCTTTAAGGCAAGTGATATCTTTTTGTTTTATTCATTTCATATATTTTCTTAATTATTTTTAGAAATAAGAAAGTTAATTTATAGAGTTATTACTAAATATCTCACGTCTTATTTTTGCACTAATCTAAATTTTCATAAGTTACTGCAATATATCTTCATAGATTGGCCAGTACTCTAAATCAATTAATTTTAATTAAAGTAAATATTTTATTACTAAGAACATTATTGGTAAATTACTACCAGATGAATCCAAGTTTGATTCTGATTTAATTATTCAAGTTTTGATTTTATTTAATTATTCAAGGTGTAATTTTTTTATTTGTTTTAATATTCTTTCCAAGGTACCCAAATTACGGTAGATTTTTAAATTACATCTCCCAATTGTTCAGTAGGTTTTTATATCATAAAGGTTTTTTTGAAGTCCGTGATTAGGCTATTATGAATAATTATCAATCCAGCACAAAACAATATTTAATGTCGTTTACAATTCCATGAACTTGATTAAAATTACTTATCACAAGTATATGACGTCATTTTAGTAATTGAATCATTTTAAACTAGTGTATTGTACTAGGTTTAAAACTATTCTCAGAATGCACTTTTCCATTCCATTGTTGTTATTATGAAAACTATTATTTCTATTTGCAACTAAACTATTCCTATCGTAATTTTTATAACGATTATAAGTACTATTCGCATAACTAAAAAAAAGTTTTCTCCTGTGTTAACTCATTTTTCACCGCTTAGATTTCATATACCGAACCGTACCGCTTCTCTGATAGATTTACAGTTACGTGCGCTTAAGAATTTATATCTACACCTTCGTTAGCTGTATACAATAATTTTTGCTTTTCCTCATTATCCGACTAAGATATAGTGAGTTTACTTAATAATGCTTCCATAGTGCTACCAAACTCATGCAAACTGGAAGCCCTTGCTTCACATTTTGTAGTTTAGCCATCAAAGCAGACACACGTTCCTTAGGTAAGAAATAATTCTATATTTTAAGTCATTTACTAATACTAAATTAGAGACATATACTTCTGTCATTCGTAACTTTGCATTCTTTGATATTCTACATTTTTAAACAAAATTCGTCAACAATTTATTATTCTCTACCTTTAACATACTATCTTACAATAAAAAACTTTTTTAAAACTTCCTCACTTCCATTCATACTAGGTATAAGACTAGCAGCTAATTTTAGATCAAAAGAATCGGCCATTCTTGCAATATTTTCTTACTCTGTTAAATCCCTTAGTTAAAAATATTTTAGATATGCCTTTAATACTTTAAATATAAATAATACGAGTGAAATATCTTGAAAATGAAATAATTAAATAAAATTATAAACGCAATAAGAACCAAAAATAAAAAAATTGCTATGTTTATAAATTTCTATACCACATTGATCTCTGCTTGGCTTCTTACATCTCTCGACGGATCTCTTCTTTGCCCTTCCAATTTAGCCTCTTCTATCCTAACCCTCCAAAATGTTCCTCGAATGACGAATACTATGATACCAAAAGTTTTCGCATCGAAACTGCAGATGCTGGTACCCCTGTTCTTTGGTTGATTACTGTCTCTTCTTTTCTTGTTGTTGCACCGCTGTTCTACTAGTTTCTTTCTCTTCTTATTTTTCATTTTAATTTTTACATATTATTCATAAAATTCGCGTTGCGTAATTATTTCCAATTAGCCATGTGACATTCTCATTTAATAGAATATATGAATTTAAATTACGATTTAATAATGAAACAATTTAACGTGACTTTTATAAAAATAAATAACTCTTAAATATGTTTTATATACAATTTGTACATAGTATTTAAATCTTAGAAGATATCGAGTCTAATATTGTATATGATAGTGGATATGGAATGTTCTTAAAATTAATACACTTTCTATATATATATATATACATCATAAAACCGCACCCAATTAAAGTGTCGATGGCAGTTCAAAATATTGGCATTGAGTTAGTTCGTACATTTATTTAATGTAAGAATGTCACCATATTATGTCGTTGACTACATTTGTTCTAAGCACAATTAATCATTACGCTCTGAAAACACACGTAATGTTTATATATTTGATACAAAATACATTATCAATATTAATTATATAAAACTAATAGTTTAATGATAAACACCAATATTACAGGGAATTACAGGAATAATTCCATTACACAGTTTCATATTTATTTAATTGGACATAATTTAAATCCTAATCCAGAACTTCGTTATTTCTTTAAACAAATACTTGCAAAGAATTTGCGTAGAGCCGAAGATAGTAAAATACAATCTAAAAAAATTACCTATCACTAGCAGCAATGATTTAAATTAGGTTAAATCTGACTTGAAATATGGTAACCTTGCAATAAATAACTTTTCACCTTCCTTTAGATTAGAACGATATAGTAAAACTCTTTACGACTCAATCGTAAACTACGTTCAATAATAATTTATAGGTTATTAAAAGCGACGAATTTGCAATTTAAAAAAGAAAACATGAACACATTTTTGCAATAACTCTATCTAGATTTAAGATTGTTTTATGCACGGCTTAGATAAAAGGAAGAAATTTTTTTATTAATAATTGAAAACGACAATTATTATAAAAAAAAAACAATAGTCTATTATGTTTTAAGTTTTAGTAGGAAAAAATTTTCTTCAATTGTCAGTCCTAATACTTGAAAAAAAATTGTTTATTAGGTTATATTTATTTGGGTACAGGCGTAAAGGGTACCACGTAAATCAACCAACTCACCACTGCAGAAATCAGATAATTTCGTCAGAGACTCTATGAGATAGGCCATCTCGTCACTCACAACCTATGATTTCCTGCTGTATCAGGTTGATATCGGCTCTATGATTTGTATGAACCTCTTTTCGAAAAAAAAAACATTTCCGAAAAAGTTATTAACTTTTGAAAAATAGGGAAAAAAATTAATTATAAAATTGTCAATTTTTCAACGCACGATTCGTATTTACTAGAAGAAAATTGCTAAAATATTCCAAATTTTGACAAATCTATAGATTAAAAAGAAATTAAACAATTGGGGCATGGAAATGTATGCCAATTTGTGGGGACCAAAATCTTTAACTTTTAATTGAGTGAGCGCTTCAAGGTTGATATTAAATGATACATAAATAAATAAACCAGTCAATAAGCATAATTAGGTTTTGATATAATGAAAGTGGGTAAAAATGATCTCACCTTATGATCCAGATGGACCCACATTCAAGAGTACATGGAAAGTTTGATGCCATAATTATTGCCATCGATTGAAACCACATTTTTTTATTTAGAACAAAAATCAAATCTTCCATATTAATAAAAAGTGAATTTTCGTTATCTTTACAGGTGAAAAAAATCTCATTACAAGCAAAATATTTTTCCATTTTTACTGATAACTTTTAAGGGAAATGAGGTAGTAAAATATACCTTTGGGTCTGGTTTTCGAACTTGATGAATACTATCTTATAGAGCTCATTCTAATTTTGGAAAAAAACCTCATGTTGTGTTTCACGCATAGATCCCACAATGATAGTTGAAATCACTTAGTAATTTATTACATGGAAAGGATGCCATATTGTAACGAGAATGGCTACACAATTAAAACGCTAAAGACTTCAATGTCTAAATTTCTAATATATTTAATATTAAACCAAAACTATGCTTAAATAAATAAATCCAGTACATTAATGAGATTCTACTGTATAGATCACTGTAGTAACTAGTTAAACGCCACGTTTAAAAGACATAGAGACGCCTGTTAATCACCCATAAGCATCTTAGGATTTCTCGTTAGATTCTAGTCGATAGACGCTTCATGAAAGACATTACTTTCATCTCCTAATAGTTAGCTATGCACAATAGTATGCACAGACTTTAAAGCAGGAAAGAAGTAGATCGTTAACTAGTTAGAGAGAGAGAGAGAGAGAGACAGACTGTTTTGGTCGTCGAGCGACTATGCAAGCAGAGGCAAATTCCCTCCATTTTTGTTGCGGCTGCGCGCTTGTTTCATGCTTCACAAAAATATATAAGTGCAAGCGCATTTTTTTCTTGTTTCTTCAGTTTCCAGTCATCAAGTCTATATTCTAAATACTTCATGACACTCAGCTGCGTGAAGTCGCTTAGCAATCGCTTTTATTAGTTTTCTCCAGTACTTGATAAACTTTAAGTAAAGAAAGTAGTCATGTTAGGTGTATGAATTCTGTCGCTTGCAATTGTGCGACAAGTAGAATCAGTTTCAGTGGCGGATGCAAAAGCTATCATATTTGTTTATTACGGTTTCACCATCGTGGGGTAAAGTAACGAACTCTTTTTTTTTATATGATTGTCAAACTGCTATTTTTTTCAACCAACATCTTGATATTTTCTGCATTGGCATTTCTGACAACCCAGATACATGGAATTCAAAACTCTTCTTGGTCCTTAAGCTCTAGATTCCAGTGGTTTACGAAATTAATCAAGATCTATGTGACTTATTCACTCTTGTCCATTTTTTTCTGAATATTGTAACGCCTAAAGATATTAGACGTACTCATTTCTTGAGATTCTATTGGAGAGATCTTTTAACATTTTAAATAGATTGGGAAATTGTGACTAGCTTTATTTGAAAGAATAGATACACGCGTGCCGTGAGAAATTGGAACGCAGGTGTCACTTGCAGGTGAACAAGAGGAAACAACTTGCCGCGATGAAAGGGAAAAGAAAGTAGTTTTTTTACGCGAATATGTTTTATACTCCTATATGTTAGAGAGAGATAATGAAAACAATAATTTAAGTAAAAGATTTTTGAATAAGCAGAAGTAAGATGCAACAAATTTCTGCTTGCAAGCTTAGTACGCCAGGTAGCACAGCGGTCGACCGAAAATATAAAAGCGAGACATTCAGAATTTTATTAGAAGAAAGTTTAGTTTAAAGTAAGGGGTTTTATCTCGTTAATTTTTTCTTTATGAAAATTATGTCTGAAGTACAAATGTGAGTAGTTAAATATTTTATTATAAATTTTGGTTAAAGGAACTGAATCGGTTAAAGGAACGGGATCCAGATCAACTAGAATGGACTGAATTTACTATTCACATTTAACAAAATGCCGAAAGCTACATGCGAGGGAAATAAATTAGCAAAAACCGTCGGCTACAATTAAAACAAAGGAGTGAAATAGTAAACCGAATTAATTCTTTTTCGAACGGAATCAATGTAGAAGTTAAATGATAATTTAGCGCGATGGCAATATGATTTTGCCCGCTAACGAATACTATTACTACCAACGCGAGAGCAATCTGTCTTACTCCCGTAGCGGCTAATTTTAATCTGTTTTGGATTTCTCTTTTCTTGCTTTCGCTCACATAAATGCTTAAGCTTGTAAAAGCACCTCTAAATGACACACATACACATAGAGAAAGTAGAATATTTTAAAATCTTGCTGTGTTTTATTTGATTTGCGTTTAAATTAATTCATGGGCCGCACTTGCTTTATTAAGGTTGACTCTTTGGCTTTAATCAAGCAAGGTGCCATAACTTATTGTTTAAATATCTAATGTTATTAGTAATGAACAACTTGAAACCCCCAAATAATATTTTCTTAATTTAAGCTACGCACTAATTAATTTATTGCTCTACTATTTCCGGTAGGATTGGATGGTTTTTCACTGGAAGTTGAATTTGTTTATCCAGTTAAGCCTCACACAATTTCATGTTACAATTTTAAACGTGACAATATAATTTATGACTAATACTCTTACACTAAAGCAAACATTTTAGCGACTCCAATGATAATTGATCTTTAATTGTTCATCTTATTTTTAAGTGAATCTCGTATATTTCATGATGTATGGACATGGAATTGAGTGATATAAGGAACCCATATGCTTTAACAAGATTAAATCGTAACACATAATATATTTGTTTCCTATCTAAATATATTACGAGACATACACCATAACTTTCCATTATGTACTCATATGTTATATCTACGTATATGTATTTCGCCTACTACTTTAATGGCAAAAATAAAAGTAACAGATAAAAGGGATTTTTCTACATTGCCCATATTCAATTTATTACAAAATGTTTTTAGCTCTAATAAAGTAATAACTTTTAAGTTGTTAATAAAGGTTTTACCAACTATACGGGTTACTTACAACGTTATCAGAATAATATTCCAAATATTTAAGGAAATTCGAAAATGTTTAATAAATATGAAAATATTGCAACGACAAAAATATTAGACGTATCCAATTCTTGGGTTTCGACTGTAGAGATTTTAGATATTTTAAATGATCAAAGGGAATATTGTCTAAATGATCGAAAATCGTTATAATTTCATAAATGATTTTCGGAATATGTAATATATAAAAAGTCATGCAATCTAAAAGAAGGACACTCGTAACAATTCAGGACGCAGGAGTTGCTTTGGAGTTGAGAGATACTCTAGTCGCGATGCAAGATGAAGTCAGAGAGAGATAATGAAAAAATAATTTAAGTAATAGGCTTCCTAATAAGCAGAAGTGAGATGCAACAAACTCCTGTTGAAACTTAGTACGAAAGATGGCGTGGAGGTCGACAAATATATATAGAAGCGAAAACTCTGTAGAAAAAAGCAGCTTTTTTGTCACATTTTGTTCAGTCCGTAACCAGTTCTTAGCTAAATTTTTAAAAGTCTTAAAGTTTATTTCTATAACGTATGCGTATTTTAATTCTTCATTTTCAAATTGAAATAGTATCAAATAACATGTCGTCTTTATCCACGTTTATTTAATTTTACTTTTAGCGAACGTTTTCGGAAACGAGGATCATTATCAAGCTAATGTTTGAGTGTCAACCGCCTATGCCTCAACACTGAATTTTTATCGTTAAACTTATCTGGAAACAGTTCTCGCGCGTCTAAGTTAGTGACGTTTTAAAACTATATGTTGGTACCATGATATTGACATTTTAAGACCATATGTTGATACTCAATCAGTAGGTAATGATTTTTATTCATAACTAGCTGTTCCCGCAAACTTCGTTACGCGAAAAAAATTCCCGTTGTCCCGCATTCCCGTGTAAACGTGTTCCCGTAATCCCGTGTTCAAAAACCATTCCAATTAACGAATATATGGTCGGAGTATGTGTTCCCATATTCCTGTGTTCGCGTATACCCGTGCTACCGAATTCCTGTATTTATACTAAATTACAGGAATTCGGTGTTTTATTATGATTATATTTCATTAACTCATGAACCGTACTTGCTTTATTAAGATTGAATCCTAAGTTTAATCGAGCAAGGTTCCATAAACTAATGTTTACTTTTATTAGTGTATGAATTTATTAAAAACCGCAAATAGCCTGTTTTAATTTTAAGTAAGCTCTAAATAAATCAGTGATTAAGACTCTATCATCTCCCAGTTGAATTGAGTATGTTTCGCCTGGAAGGAGACTTTATTTACTTAGTTAAAGCTAACTCAATTCCATGTCACAGTTTTCAGAGTGGCAATATGAAGCATTTTAATGATGGGTAAATTTTGAATGAATTGTCTAAAAATTTTTCCTACAGTTAAATTAACCATTCGAATCAAATGACGTCCATAGATCGTCAAGCGTTCTTTTGGCATATACATCATATGACGATCTCAGTTCGCAATGCTACAAATGCACTGAATAAATGCATGTAGTTGTATTATTAGCTCATAGAATTCGTTTGTGGGCATTCTACAATGAAGAGCTGACATGAAATTCTAATAATTCCCCTAGTCTGATCTCAATAGGAAAATAATAATTTATTCGTCCAAAAAGACTTGACACAAATAATAATGGACTAGACCATACTGATTTACTTGGTTCAATTAATTCTTCTATCAGAAAGTACTTTATCTTACTGTTTATGCAACTTATCTTTCTGAATCTGCGGAATACGATATTGTTTTACATATACTGTATTCGCCCCTTCTTTAAACGGATTGGACTCAGGATAAATTCAATTTCACAATTTCATATGTAAAAGGTGCTAAAAATGTAGTAGCAAACAGTCAGAATTAAACTCGATGGCGCTGAGTTTAAAGACTTATGTATAAAATGCATGTACACTGTTTATTAAGGATACGTTACTACGCAATAACCTGACTTCGCGCGGCAATTGTCAACATATTCTAATGTTATGTAAACAAGTGTCTATATCGTAAATTGCGGTATGCAAGGATCATCTAGAAAATCCATTCATTCAAGAATTGATTCGTTTGACTAATACTGCAAATAAGAACCATGTTAAATATAAGGAAATTATTACGGATTCTGCTACGAAAAATCTTATACTTAATGATTTTCATATGTTACCAACTAGAGCGCACATCTGTATTCAACGGATGTTAAAAAGTATAAGAAAGATATTGTTGGACAAATATCTTAGATGATATTTAGATATTGGTAATTCGTTGCGATGCATGTCAAAGATATAATCATTCAAAACCTTATATACAACCCGTAACTATCACATCTACAGCTTTTTCATTTTATGATGTTATAGATTATGTTATAGATTACAGAAAGCATGGGAAAATGCTAGAAGTAATTTGCTCGATGCTAAGAATAGAGAGAAAGCTATATATGATAGGAATGTGTATCCTATGAATGTGTCAGTTGGGGGGGGAAAGTTTTGGTACGAAATGAAGCAGGCTCGAAGTACGTTAATCCTTTTAAAGCTTCTTATATCGTTAGGGATATCAAGGAACCTTATGTAGTTTTGGAGGTAAATACTAAACTTGCCGAGGTTTACAAAAATTGTACAAAGTAGTACATATTTTTTTTATTTCTCTGGGGGATTTTGTCGTGTAATTATTCCTGTAATTCCCGTTATATTCGGTTCATAGTCTTCTAATTAAATGGTTGTATTAATATGACATTTCGTGTCAATTGTATAAACATTGCATATCGTTTCAAGGTGTAATGATGATTTATTTATATAAAACATATTATTATTTCAAACATAAATATATAAAACACATTTATGTATGAACATTCTTTATATTAAGTGAATGATTGGTATAGTTGAATGTTAATTAATAAACTTCCAATGACTTTTAACTGGGTGTGGTATTACTATTATATATATATATATATATTTGAAGTTTTAGATTTACGCGGGTGTAATTGATGTATTGTGTTATTATTCCGAGTTGTGCTTCGCGTATTGGGCATTTTATTTTGTGAAAGTTATTGGGTGACGCTTCTTATATAGGCTTCTTATATAGGACTACGTAATATAGCCATAATTTATGTTTTGATGGGAATTTTATCTAATACCGTTGTTTCGAAAAATTCCATAAGATGTTGGTGATGGCACATGAATGTGGCGAACCCATTGGTGCTCCGGATTGTTGTTTATATTGTTGTTCTTTGTAGATAAAAGATAGTTAAAAGCGTTGTCCTATATCTACAAAGGACAATGCTATAAACAACAATCCGGAGCACCAATGAGTTCGACACTTGGATGTGGCATCGTCATCATCTTTATGGAATTTTTCGAAACAATGGTAGTAGATAAAATTCCCATCAAACCACAAAAAATCAAATTCAAAATGGAAATAGAAGACAATCAACAATTACCTCTCTTAGATGTAGTGATTGCAAAGAAACCAAATGGATCCTTCACACACACCATCTACAGAAAGAAAACACATATAAATCGCTATCTGAACGCCAATTCACATCATCCAGGACATAATAATTCAGTAATAAAAACTCTAATACATCGATCAAGACTACTGACCGACGAAGAAAACATAGAAACACAAATACATTTTTTTTGTTTTGCGTAGGAAGTGGAGAATCTTCATAGACATAGGATGCCCGATGCAACCAATAGTGTGGGATTCTTACCCACTA
>WYDF02011726.1:0-13614 GCA_009867245.2 Adranes taylori
TAGAATCTAAAATTTAAATTACAGGAATCACAAATAAGTATAACTCAGACAAAATTTTTAATTCAAAAAATAGAAGCAGAATTATTTGACAAGTGTTTAATCATAATAAAACATTGAACGTGGTAATGAATAATGCAATAAATATGCATGTGTAAATAATGAACTAATAACCGATCTAATTAAAATTTCAAATGAACTTGGAAACTTTTTGCAACAAATGCATGTGCATTGTACAAGTAATATTTCTTTAATTAATGAATGAATGGAGTATGGACAGGAGAAGAGCATATGACAGAATAAGATCCTTGGAGGAATGGTTGTAATGGATAAAAGATGTATGGAAAGGATTGAGTGATTGAATATATGATGATGAATGCAGAAAGGCAGGAAAGAGAAGAAAATTAGAGAGAGTAAGTATAATAATAACTATAAATATATAAAAGTGGTAGGAACAATGTCTGAGTATTTAGTGTTTGTGGGGAGGAGTGTTTGTAGCAATTAAATAGGATCTAAAAGTATCACTAATTAAACCCAAATCAATGTTAGTAGAGCATATTTTCGTGAGTATATTGTGGCAAAATGATAGGGTGGTAATTGGTGGTGTTTATCTACCACCTTCATCATCGGAAGCACAGTATTTTCAGCACACAATCTGAGGAGAGACTATTCAATGAAGAGGAATGTAAATTTTTCATGGTCTGCCGGAAGCGATTTGGTCTAATGACGATGTGGGGACCTCAGTCGAAATTTCAAGCAACTTCAGCCGCTGTCACCATCGTCGAATCATTTGCATATCTTAATTTAAAACAAATTATCGACAAACCTCATTAGGTTCTCGGAAAAAGTTTCTCTAACATTTTAGAGAAACTTTTTAGACTTTTAGAGCTTTCTCAAACATTCCAGATTTCAGGTGTTAACTGGCAACTTAACTTTCTCAAACATTCCAGATTTCAGGTGTTAACTGGCAGATGATATACTTTTACTTCCTTCAATACATCATCCAGCTTACTGCTTTCAAATAAACTTATGCAACACCAATGTAGTAAAGAACCTTTTGTTGAATCAGTTTTCTTTCAATTGGAAACGTGCCGATTTTACTAGTGTTAATAATCTTATTGGTATAAATTGGGAGCAATTATTGTATAATACTAACATGGAGGTAGCTAGTAATATCTTTTATGATGTCTTGTATTCTGCAAGCGGTCTCTTTATTCCAAGTAAACGAGTTGTTAGCTCCAACTTTCCTAGATGGTTTAGTCCACAGGTAATGCCCCTTGTAACCGAAAAGAAGAAAAAAAAATACACAAAACATATTGAAACGGAAAAATATGAAGACTATATTGAATTTTCTAATCTAAATAGTTAGTCTTGAGATTTATCAAGACAATGCTACGCCAGCTATCTGCAAAATTTGAATAACATTAACCATAATCCCAAATTGTTTTGGCAGTTTAAAAAAAGAACTTCTAATATTCCGGCCAAGATGACTGGAATTCAATTAAGGCTAGCAATGGGAATGATATAGTAACATTGTCGGCGGACTATTTTGCTACAATCTATCAGAATAATGACTTGCCAAAGGGTGTTTGTCCTAGTGTTATTTACAGCAATAAGTTTGATCATAAGTTTTGGTTTGGTCATAAGTTTGGTCAGCTATACAACTATATCTTTTTGTGAAGTTTTGGATAAAAGAACTTGTTAAATGACAGCTTGTCTGCAGATCCTGACTCTATTCTAAGCTTTTTTATAAAAAATATCCTTATACATATGTATACCGCTAATGTTGATATTCAGTATCTTGCTAAATGAGCAATACTTTCCTTCTAAATGGAAATCTAGTTACATTGTTCTTACTTATAAATCGTGACAGATGCAACGTGGCTAATTATAGAGTATGTAAGCAATCGGAAATTCCAAAAATATTCGATAGTATAATTAACGATCATCCAATCTGGTCTTGCAAAAAGCCTCAAATACCTCAACAACATGAATTTTTGCAGAGTCGGTCTACTTTTTCAAATCTTATGGTTTACAAAACATATCTATTGAATGTTTTGGAGACCGGGTCCTGCGTTGATTGAATTTATACCGACATTTTGATGATTGATTTATATTCGACAGAGTGAACCATGAAATATTGTTACAAAAATTGTTTGGCTTGGGTTTTGGTACTGTTTGGATTAGATGGTTTCGTAGTTTTTTGTCTGGATGGTCGCAATTAGTTAAGGTGGGAAACTATATTTCAGAGCCCTTTATAGTGAAATCTGGCGTACCTCAGGATGGACATTGCTCTCCAATGCTATACAACTTATGCGTCAAAGATGTACCCTCTTGTTTCAAATATGCAAACTTCTTGGTCTTTGCAGATGACATTAAAATTTTCAAAGAGATAAGATTGGAGTTTTGAACCGTCTCGAATTGAATATTAAAAAATGCAATTATATTTGTTTCTCTAAAAGTCATAGTCCCAATATTTGTGTCTACAAATTTGGCGACCACTTCATCCTTAGTGTGTTGAATCGGTTAGGGATCTTGTATTATCTTTAATTCCAGATTAATATTTAAAGAACATATAAATCTATTACCAACAAAGCTAGGAAATTATTGGGGTTTGTTTTGAGAAATGGTAGAAACTTTAACGCGAGTGGATTAAGAATGTTGTATTATTCACTCATTAGATCAAATTTAGAATATTGCAGTCAAATATGGTCAGCTTTTTATCACTCACATATTTCAACTAGAAAGAGTACAAAACATTTTTCTCAGATATTGAGCTTATAGAGTTAATTTATATTATGAACATCATAATTATACAGCAATAAGATCTTTATTAAATATAAGTACGTTGGAGAAGAGGAGAAAGATTTTTGATGTTTGTTTTATACACAAATTGTTACACAGCAAAGTTCGGATTTGGTAAGCAGTATTAAATTGAAAGTTCCAAATTGACATCTAAGGGAAGTGACGGTATTTCATATTGAACAGCATTCTACTAACTATGGAAAACATGCACCCCTAAATCGTGTTCTCGATTTAATTAATAAAACTATCTCAATACGGACTTATCTTTGAGATTATAAAAATTCTGCGTATAGAATTTTTTGAGATCTGCTTTGTTTGATTTTTAATTATTAGCACATTTTGTACTCTATATTTGTTTTTAATCCGTTTCATCTTTATTATTGTTCTTTCTTTCTTTTATTTGTATTATTAACGTTATTATTATTGTAGATATGATAGTCAGGTGATGTTTTCAGTTTTTGTTTTAATCTGTTATCACTTACCGTCACTTATTTTTATTTTATTTTATCTTGATGTTATATTTATTGTTACATCTTTGTTGTATACATATGTAGTATTTTCTGTATTGTATTGTAAATGGGGAATCCGTAAATGAAGACATTAGACATTTAGTGTCAGAGATTTGTATAATAGATAAAAAAATGATTATTAGATTGATGTGCGAAAGTGTCGACCGAGGAAATAAGTATTGATAAATACATACATATCTCATATTTCACACATATTGTAAACAACATATCTCATATGAGAATAAGAGAAAGTTTAAAGCGTGTTGTAAGAAAGAGTAGAGGTGGGAACATTAGCTGAAAGAATGTGAGGATATAGAATGGAATGATATTCAAAGATAGAAAATTAGAAAATTAGAGGGTATGTTTCGGAACGAAAAGTCAGGGGTTGAAATAAAGCAGAAGATATTAGTGGATATCAGTAAGGGAGAGAAAAGATGAAATGAGTTGCTTGATAAGGGAGGGAAACTAAGGTGAATAGGATAATTCTGGAACATTCGATGTGAGAATGGGAGCAATTCTTTTCCGGACCGTCTAGTGATAGGATTAGGAGTGATTCTATAATAATATTACAGAATAACTAAATTATTTATTATCACAGATTCTTGTTTTTGGGTTTTGCTTGGTTTTTTTTCCTGTATTTTGTTGCTTTGTATTGTAAATAAATGCCAATAGAGGTTTTTATCTATCTATAGATTCTTTCACAATGAAGTAATGCGTGTACCGTTATACGAAGCCGTACCCGTTGAACTTGTAATGGAACACTGTTGGGTATTGGATATTAATACTTACTGTAAAGGTCGGCCGATTGGAGCTCCCGAAGAGCACATTTACATTTGCGAGTTGCGCGTCGATAAATCGGCCAGATTATTTAGTAAAGTAGGTATTTTTCAACCTTTATAATGATTTCAGTGTTAGAAACAATTTTCTTTGCATTTTAATAGTCTTTTATTATTTCTAGTAGGGAGATTAATACTGTTACAATATTGAACACATCTTTAAACAGTCATTTTGTTGAAAGAAAACAGACAAACCGTTACGGTTGGCGACATCTAACTTTTAAATTGTTCGTCCGTGAAATAAATTCGGCCAGCCAACGGCCATCAAAGCCGTTTGAGTCAAAATTAAGAGATTAGCCAGCGGAAAATTATGGCCTGTGAGATGAAAATCGTACAAATATTAATCAGTAGAATGATCAGAAAAGACTTGGACTTTAGAACTTTTAAACAACATACCGGATAATTGCTGACTCCAATTTAAAAAACAAATGGGGTTGAAAAATCCAAACGGTTGTTGCACTGAAATACATGGATAATCGACACAGAAAAAAACTTATTTACCGACTAGAAAATTTTCGTTGTTCAGGAATAGTTCAGTGAAGAAAACGACAAAATTTATGTACACTTTTAAAGAAGCCTCAATTGGTCGCACTGGTTGAAAGAGGCCATCGTCAAGTCAACTATGGTTTGGGCGAAGGGAGGGGGGGGGGGGGTTCCGTATGATGGACTTACAGATTTGCTTTTTTGTAAAAAAAAGCGTTAAAACATGGTCAAAGTTGAATAATAAAATGTCCTTGTGAACGACATTCTGCCAAAATCACACCTGGACTTTTCAACAGGATTCTGCGCTGGTTCATGTAGCCAACACCAGGACTGGCTCCAACGTCATGTAGCGAAATTCATCAGCACTGAAGATTGGTCACTTGGTAGTCCGGGCTGAAACACCTTGAACTACAAGTTTTGGACTGTTTTAGAAGACATGGTATGAAATAGGAAACATGCCAGCATTGAATCCTTGAAACAGGTTCTGGTTAGAGCTGTGGCCAATTTCCCAATATGTGAGATGTTTGCTGCTATCAATGCTTGGCCGGCACGACTCGAGGCTTTGTTGAAGGCCAAAGGCGGCCATTTTGATTAAGTGCGTCATTCTTATATATTTGTATCACATCTGGTTGTAAATAAATCAATAAAATTGCGTTAAACACTATTTTGTAACTTTCGGTTTAAATCAATAACCGAAAGATTCGCATAAAATGTGTAATAGTATTTTTGTCCCTATTAGATATACATATACCACTATATATATTATAGTATCTATTAAATGCTGTGTAGGTGTCTCGTTCATCTCGTCCGCCAATCTGCACCCGCAGTTATGCGTTTGAACGCTTCCCGGAACGTTTAAAAATTAGCCGAACGTATACACCGCACGATATTGATCCTACAATGTTGACTACCAAAAAGAGTGCTTCCTCTCATGTGACATCAGTACCCACAACAAAATCTTCTTCGGGACAAACTATTACTAGTAATAAAGATAATAGTAATGTCATTTCTAACAGTCGACCAATCCAAGAACGAAAACCCCAAAAAACAAGCAACGAACAGCGAACGGGTCGACGAAAACGAGATCACAACTTATCAAAGAGTGTAAAGAAGCAAGGAAAGTCATTGGCGCTAATTAAGGTAATCATTAAAATTATATTTTCATTAATTTATGTATATTCTTTTTACGCTCAACTGAAATAAAATATTGTCCTCTTCCTTCTCTTCTTTGATCATTCAGCTTAGAAATTTTCTCTGTTTAGCCTGTTCTTTGTTGACGTTGTCAGTCTATGATTTCCTCTTACAAATAGCCACCATAGAATACACAACACATAGGATCTCACAAGAAGAAAATTAGAAACTTGGCTTTTGGTAAATTGAATAATCATAAAGTCACATTCCAGTATGTTTTAAGTAGAGGAAGATAAATCAATTCGTTCTTTCTACTTTTGGAGCGGAAATAATCATATTAACCAAAAAAGAGCAGAGAAAATATGTCTGACTTAAAGACCGATTAGGCGGTCAATCTTTAGAACTTTTACGCAATGTTAGGCATTTGCCTTAGATAGTGAATGTCGAGTACAAAAATTAGGGCGGCAACTACAGTGTATGACGCAGTTGTCTTGCATTAACGGTCTGAAAATGGATAGGTGACTTCAATATTTCAAATTTTGTAACTAATAATTTATCTAACTCAAAAACGCGTTTAATAAATAGTGTTTGTTTATTACATCCAATTATTAAATTGTTGTTAAGGTTAATGCGGAGTGTTGGACGTTTATTGAAAGAATTTTAATTCTTGCGAGCTTTCCTTTAATTTAAAAACTTCATCAGGCTAAAAAATATTATGAAATGTGATTCTATATAAAAGCAATTCTATCATTCTACATATGTATTCCGCGTATGAATGCTAGGAAGAAAAATATATTTTACTTAAAATCTGCGCATACTGTTTTGTAGAATGTGTAATACATTTAATTAAATTTGTGATGCAAGTCATTGAAGTATTTTTGCCCTTTTTTCATCTTTTTATTTTGTGTATTAGGATATATGATGTGTATATTTAAATGTTATTTTTGTTGAGTTAAAAACTATTATTATTAAGACTTATTCAACCTGTTGTTTATTCTGGGTATAAAAAAAATGTTTAATTTCTTTTCCTTTTGTTTTCTAGCAAGCGACGAGCGAGAAAAAAGCACGTTTAAATAATATCTTATTGAAATTGCTGGATCGAATGCCAACCAAACAAGTCTTTGATGTGTCTTATTTATTAGATTCGGGTGGCGTTCGCAGACGAAAAAAGCCCACATGACATATGGATGACATTTACGAATAATATTAATTGTTCTTTATTTTGCTTTAAGATTTATTTTATATTTATTTACTTGTTATTTATTAATTAAGGAGGTTGGTTCGTCTATATGAAGCGAATATTTAATGACATTTATCATAATTTAGCTGAATATATTTTCATTGATTTTATGAGTATTCAAATAAGAGTATACTTAAAATTTTGTCAACAAAAACGAGTGGATTATACTATTTTATGTGACTATGTTCATTATTATTACTTTGAAAATATATACTCTGGAAGTTCCAATTCGAAATGATATTTTTAATGATCATTGCTTGACATATTTATTATCGTTAATAAAACATTTGCTCTATTTAAATGAACTTTTTTAGAAATATAAATATTATGCATTAATAATTTGTTGTATACATAATGTAACTTTAATCAAGTTAAAGGTATTGTACTATCATTTTATTAATTCCAACTTTGCTCTTGTGTTTATACAAGATGGAATATGTTTGTTATTTTAAAGAATTTATTTGTTAATGTTTCAATATGAAAACAGTAAATTCTTATATGTTAATTTTATATGACTCATGACACATAGGGAATTAAAATAAGAATTCTTTATTATTTTAATAAATTTTTTATCCTTCGCTACATGGCACTAATGATTATTTGTTAGGCATAAAAAAATGTAAATAATTTTCGTATAATTTATTGGTTACTAATAACGCGTATGCCGAAATTAATTTAGTTTACTACAACGGATAGTCTCTCGAAATATATTTTTTTGGTCTAGTAAGAGATTCAAAATTTTTGGAATATCGTTATGTTAGTACTTTATTTATTAAGTAAGCTAAAATAAATCAACAATAACACCATAAAGAATGAATACAATCTCTGTAATCTTGTTGTTGGTCAATTTTCTTTACAATACATTTGTTTAACAATATTGTCGACGTTTCAATCCCTGTATTCGGGATCCTTTTCAAAAGCCTGTTGATAAGTCGGATTACCAAAAAACGTACATCTGCTGTAACTTATTTTCTTCATGAAAACATAATTATCTTCATTGTAGTAACTCGTAATACGTAATGAAAACTACTAGTTTTCTGCTATCGTTAATATGCATATTGTTGATCTAAACTTTCATACTGCTATATAATGTTTTCCTCAAATTTCCTCCCTCCAATTGATTGTTTATGTGTTCATAAATACAATCTAAAAAGAAAACAGCCTTTTGGAAATTGTATCGTCCAATAAAATATTCTCTAAAGGAGGTTATTTCAAATCATAACATATTAACTTCTGAAACGACAAATCTGAAATAAACACATTTGTTTGATGATTACTGTATATGTGTGTATGTGAGAGGTTATGAGAAAATTGGAACTTACAAAAATTACTTTTCAATTAATTTTTATAATCAAATTTGACTTGAACTTTATTACCATAAAAGTTACAGTATATTGTTAAATGATGGATCAATATGCAGCACAATAATTATATTTTAACAGCGTGTTCTCCATTCGTAAACGTAGACGTATGATATAAGAATAAATTTTTTGAACACAATGTTTTGTATATTTATATAGTAATGTGCGAGTGGAACCATAAGGCGTCTTTCGCAACCAAGCTTCTGTCTTTTTCTACTTTTCCAGCCCTCATTTTTCATATGTCTATCCCCATTACATCTCTCCTCGCACCCTGTACATTAGAGACTGTCAAAATTTTTGCTGTTGTGGGCGACCTTTTCGGTAAATATTGCGACTAGTGTTTTTTTTTGTAAAGCTCTGAATGTTTTAACGTTCACGTCAACTTTGCGGATGACTTTCAGAGACCTTGCGGTCTACGTCTTTGCCACCTTTTCTGTCAAGGCTCCATTTCGTCCACGTTCCAATATTCTTCTGTTACAGACGGTACGCACTACCTTGCAATTGTGTACATTTAGTTTAAATTTGCAAGTATCTTGTTTTATTTAGGCTAATGTAATAGAAAATATATTTTCATCTGACGTTCTGACTGGTAATTGCACAAAACAAACTATTATATTAACAGTACCCAATTAACAGTACTTTTGACTCAATCGTACATTTTTCAGTTAAAATTAACTATCTCACAGTTATAACATAAACAAATATAAAAATATTTAATTAAAGCGTTCTAGATTAAAGTGTCATAGTTTCATAGGATCAAACATTCTCCATTTACGCCATGTATAATTATTAATGTCCCTGTATATCGCTAGCAGGTTAGGTGTCTACGTTGGGCACCATTTGTAGCTCCCCCGCACCTTGATACACACTGAAATTAATTTGCCACGGCTAAGGTCGAGGTTTGTTGCTATCGCTTTTTAAACCGGAGCTCATAGATCCTTACCTGAATCACATAATTTAATCCTTTCGATAAAAATTATGTGTAAAGAGATTATATTATTAACATTTTATTCTGCTATAGTTGTTAAATTAATTTTTGCATACAGGTGTGTAAATTTGCATTAAATAATAACTTTGTCTTTTTTAATGATTTTCTAATTTATTTCTTTTAATTTAATTATAAAATACAATAGATTAATTTCTACTAATGTTTTAATTTATTTTATGTTTAGTACAAATTCTCTAGGTTAGATAAAACAAGATAACAATAACATTTAAATTATGCATAAATAAAATTGACGAATTGCGAAAAACAAATATATTTTAAAATATTTTATACATTTAATATATCTTATAAAGACAAAAACGTGCGTTCGATTATTATATTCATTTCCAATTTAAAAACAAAACAGTACAGTACATTTAAGGCTAGTCATAAAAGTTCTTGTCTTGCTTTCATTTAAAAACAAAGCGAAAGGTATTATAGTAAGAAGATAAATCTACTCACAATAAAAGGTTAATTTTTAAGATACACAATGGCATTATATTGATTAATTTCATGGGATCTTTGTTTCACGCGGTTAAAAACATTCAGTTTTATTAACATTAAACTACATACTACTGGCATATATTTAAAGTAAAAATGAACACAATTATATAAAATTTAGAAAATTGAATTTGATATTTTTTGCTCGTCTCGTATGTCTCGAATAAAAGTACCGCAAATATAAAAAAAACCTAATTTTTGACCAAAATTATAAAAGTTTTAAACTTTATAGTTCAATAGGTGTAATGTTTTATTTACGCGTGATAGGGTATTGAAACTATTATTTGACTTTCTGTATATCGTCCTTAAGGTCCATTGTTGGGCATAGGTCTTCTGTAGTTTCCTTCATTTACACTCATCTAGTTCGTCTGTACCGCCCTTATATCATCGTGCGGGTGGACGTACTTTGTTTCCAAATGCTTCCTGGCGTGATCTCCATCCTAAAATCTTCGTCCAACGCTCACCTGTTAGTCTTCAACTTGTGTTGGCCGTTTTATTATTTTTCAACTCGCGGACTGCTGCTTTGAATTCAGCCAAGCCAGTTATATCTGGAGAGCCTTTTTCAGCTCCTGGGCTTCTACCATATGGAATATCTATCTTATGTGCCTTGGCATCATAGTTGCTGTAAAGAATTTTTTTGAAGGTCTACAATTTTTAATATTTTAATTTAATGTTTCTTTTCCATTTTGGTCTTTCTTTGGTTCTTCCCCTTCGCGAATCCACTCAGAGGAGTTTGGCTATAGTCATTGCTATTGCCATTTTGTTGCCCGGAATCATTTCAGAGTCGTCACTCCGCCACCATTGTCGTGAGCTTTTTTATCGTTGGCGGATTTTGCGGGATTATCGCAATCCATCTTAGGTATGATACCTGCTGTACTCTTCCTAACGTTGCTTCCTTAATTCTCAAATCCTATGCCGTTTTGTTGGATTTACTTATTACCATGTATATCGTTTTACCCGCAGTCAGTTTAAGCCCATATAATTCAAGTTTCACCACTCTATCCATTAGTACTTGTAGTCCTTGATTAATGTCTGCCGCTATAATCGTGTCATCTGCATATCAGGTGTTATTGAGCACATTTTCATTTAGGATAAGCTTTGCTGTTTGTTGTCAACGGCTTTAAGGATTACTTTTTCGATACTACCCCTGCCTGGCCGGAGTATAAATTTACTTTTAGTCTTGTGTCTTTTTTATCTATTCCAGTTCATCTTAGGAT
The DNA here is from genome assembly GCA_009867245.2 of Adranes taylori. NCBI lineage: Eukaryota > Metazoa > Arthropoda > Insecta > Coleoptera > Staphylinidae > Adranes > Adranes taylori. Next base: position 11,066 of record WYDF02011726.1, read on the forward strand.
GTCAATCACTGTTCCATGCTTCATTTTATCAAATAATCTTTTGAATAATATAGAGATTCTGACTCATTTAGCATTCGGAATCTTTCTCATTGTGCGGCGTTGGAGTTTTTAGGTATCGTGATAGCGATTTATCTCAATTCATAAATTCGTTGTACAATTTATGCAGTTCTTTTGCATTATCCGTGAACAGTTACAGAATTTCATCTGGAACTTCGTCCGGTTTACAAGCCTTGGTGTTCTTCATTGTCCATATTGCTTTAACCATTTCTTATTTTGTTATACTGGGACCGACTTGCGTTTCACCTAACTCTTAGTTTGGTGTTTTATCATCTCCAAATAGTTCTTCGCTCTTCTTTTTCAAAAGCTTCATTTTCTCTTCCATTTTATGTACCTATTTCTTGTTTCATCTATTAGTACTTGCACACACGAACATCACCTACACCTGTGAACGCTTTGGAGAGAGAAGAAATCATGTTTTTCTTATATTTGGGTACTTTAGTCATCCATTTGTGCTTTGTTCGTTTTTACAGGATTGCCAATGGTTTTCTATTCTGTCTCTTCCTTACAGATTTAGAGTTTGCTTAAGTTTCTAAGTTTCAATGATGGTTACTGATTCTTAATGTTTCTCCAATCTTTTTCTAAATCGTTTCTTTGTTAGATTTCTTAGATTTTTTGATTTAGATTATATAGTTATACATTTTATACTATTGCTACATTTACAGCTTTTGAAACGATTATTATTCTGAACATGATCACAAATTTCTATAATTCCACTATCTAAAATTTCTTTATAGAATTGAATTTACTTGACCGTGTGTAGAACGATATATGATATTCTTAAGTTATTAATAATATGTTTAATGATGTATATAAACATTAACCATTACAGTTTGTAATAGCGATAATCAAAATATAAAACATTTAATTTTTTAAGCACGTTACATCATTTTTAATATTTACAGAGTGAGCCAGCTAATTAAAATATTTGTAATGTAATGTAATCTTTTATTTATTTAAAACTTTTACCATTACATGTTTTGTTTATTAGATTGCTTCAAAAATCTTTTTACATACTTACTGAAACATTTACTTGAAAAGTAATTACAAGTTCTCCAAACTATAGGTCGCAACCAACTCCATACCTCACGAGTCCGATATTGAATGTGTATTTTTATATTTATCAGCTTTAGAAATTAGAATTCATGAAATTAGAATTCATAGAAATTAGAATTCATTGCGTAATAATCGTAATGACGAAATTAAAAACAAAGAAAAAATTTATTAGAAGTAAGAATGTGTTTGAGTATCTCTGTGGACACCGATAACTTTGCGGTGGTTATAATTCCGTTTTGATTATGATTATGTTTCCATCTACTATTTCAAAGAGGTTGACAGGTCTTATTATCAATTTATCGCATTCATTTTTGGAACAAAATATCGTTGGTATTGTCATTCAGTTATTATTTAAATAATTTAGCAGCATTTTTACGCTATTAAAGTTTTCTATTATTTTTGTATACGAGAATTGATTTTATGTTCGTTGACCTTTATTAGTAATTTCAGAATTGTAGTGTAATTACTATAGTGACCTTGGAGATTGCACAATTTTGCGCAAGTACATTAAAAATTTGACTGATAGCAATTTTTATAAATCTTCAGAAAGTTTATATATTGTGGAAAACATCTGCATAAATTTCTCCGAGAAAATGTGTACCGTGCAAATATTTCCAACATGCACCCGTATTTCTGACAATCACATTTTTGTTTTCCACTTGAAAAGTAGAATTTTACGAAGTTTATCAACCGTCATCGAAGTTTATCAACCATCATCATCGCTCAAAATCAATTCAGGTCTCTCAAAAGGCCTAAAACACAAACACGAAAAATTTGTCGCTCACAAACACGGACCCGAAAAATCTATTCACTTTGTGGCCCAATATTTTCGATTTATCGCTCAACCTGGCAACCCTATAACATCAGACCTTCCCCACCGAATTATAAATTTCTTCGTTTCGTTACAAACCTTCAATTTAATTCGCGAGAACATTAATTCGACACTATAAAATAAAATCCATCAAATTAATGTCTTAGGAATAAATGGATTAACAACTAATCCCTTCATTTACTTATATTAAATTCAAAGATATAAACTGGTTAAAATGTCTGGGTACAGACGGTGCCCGAGCTATTAAAAGAGCGGTGTTGAGACTCAAGTGCTTGCAGTTAGTCCAAATGCATAATGGTATCACTGCAACATTCACAGGTAAACATTAATATTAAAATCTTTGCCAGATGGTTAAAAAAAGATTTTGTACATTGCCTTTAAATAGTTAATAATGTGCTTGTGTGAAAAGCTTTGTGGTTAAAAAAATCACAAAGCATTTCTGCATACGCAAAAGTATGTTTGAAACGTTTGTCTATTTGTTCGAGTTTAACGAAATACCTAATCGTTTTACAAAAACGTTAAATATTGTAAACAGTGGCGTAACTATACCGTTCGAGGCCCGTGGCAAATTCATCGGATGGGCCCCCTCCCCCCAATATAAAGA
>WYDF02011737.1:0-13614 GCA_009867245.2 Adranes taylori
TTCATGTACCCTATTATACCATTCGTCTATCGACCATCCACACCTCTCATACATCTTTTTACGATTCTACACCCAACCATTCATGACCTCACTATTTTTGTGTTTTTTACTATCTCTATACAAGGTGTAGACTTTCTAATTGAGAGAGAATTGCTAGCTTCTAAAGTAGAAGAGATGGAGAAACGTTTAAATGGAGAAAAATGTAGATAATTTAACGACAAACAAACTTGAACTTCAAATTTTCAGAGCCGTATTTGAAATATTTACAAAAAACGAGACTGCATAACTGCATAGACACCATGAACATAATTTTTTTAAATACGGACCTGGATTTTTTTTCATCAAATCGTTTTAAAATTGTTTTTTAAATGTAAACCTGTATGGTTAAAATTTGTATGCATCATAACCGCAAAATAAAATGGACTGACGATTCCAATCACTATACGCATTGTTACGGTGTTACGCAAGTCAGCTCAATACTGTGGTCTTTCACATTTTTTTAGAAACTAACATATCGTCATCTTATCCTTTTCGCCATCGTGTATACCTTTCCCTTACTAATTGATAGTTCCTTCATGGTTAAATATTATTTAAAAATTTGATAAATATTTTTCTTTAATCAATTATAGTTAGTTCTTCTTCTTCTAGACGGGTTTCTGTTGATGTTCGTCATTATAACCGAGAGCGACTCTGTTTTTACTCCACTAACGATAAAATCGAATGGAGATATTTCAAATTGTTGAATTATTTTGTTTTAAATGAATACGCAAAACTTTTGTTATTGAACGCTTGATTCTAGGAAACTCTAACATAATATGTTGAATTTATTTTTTCTAATCCGAAAGAATTAACGAAAAAAAGCAAGCTACGTATAAATCCTTTGAAAATGTCAGCCGTAAAATTGGCAAAACCTTGATGTGCTTTCGCAAGGATTAGATATACTTATAGATCCTTCTCAAGAAGAATTTATTTAGTTTTGTGTGTTGTTTCGTTATATTGATGTGCCGACAAAATTCTAAAAATAACTATATTATTTTTTCCGGTTGAGTGATTAAATAAAATGCATTTAAGTCTATTTGATTCGTAAATGTTTCGTTAAAAATTGAGAAGGTAGATAAGTCATATGTGTTGGTATCTTTAAAATATCACCATATTATAAAAGTGAGGTTTTGTTGAATTAACGCTAAGTTTTAAAAAGTTATAATAAATATATTATACAGAGTCAAAAATTGCATTATGCAATTTTTGTCAGAAAAGTTGCATGTCAGAAAAGAACTACTTTTATATATAAATGAGATCAATCACCTGAACCCCAAACAATTATTTACAAACAATAATAATTCTTTTCCACAAACTGATAAAAATTGTAGTAATAATAAAATCCTTATAAATTCCTGATGATAGTAGCAATTAACTCGCGAAACTTTGTATGTTAATTCTGTTGTAATACTATCAAAATGTATATTATAAACAAACATCTTACCATTGTAAATAAACATAACATCTCAACCAGACCCAGATACAGAAATCAAATTAAATCTCTTACAACCGGTGATTTTTTTTGTATTTATTCAGTTTCGCCGGCTGGTTATAAAAATTATTTATTCATGATATGCATAGAGCTTCTGTTTCATATAATCTAGAGATCAGTAACAATTTTTTTTAGGTGTCTGTGTTGTGTCATTTGTATTGAATACAAATCCCAATGTCTTGACATCTGCACTATAATCGAATTAATTTCTTCTATGTTTTTATGATTTGTTTTTCTGTAAAATTATATTGTGGCTAACTATAAAGGTTGCCACATTTGCACTAACTTTAAACGGAATTGGAGAAATGTTTTTAAAAGTAATTAGGGGATTAACTGCAAATAATTGCAGAACTTTTGTCATAGGAATTAATTATAGAAAGTGATGTGGAAGCTGCACTTCATCGGATGAAAGTCTATAGACTGAACGTGACATAGCAAATAAATAGGTGCAAATATTTCGAAGCACGAAAGATTGAAAATGAAACCAAACTCTATTTCACCAGTGTATAATTTCAACTAATCATAGGCTCAGGTTTGTGGAGGGAAGATAGGTTACATTTCATGCTGTTTTGAACACTGCAAGTACAGGATTACAAAGTCTTGTAGGACCCAGACTTTAGATTTACTGAGTATCATAAATGATGCTAAGGTCAAAATTTTGAAGACTTACGAAATTAGAGAACTGTTTAAAGATGAAGCTTCTACTGGGGTCACTGCAGAAAACCAAAAAATGGCTTGGAAATTTTCGAAACTATTGTTCACATTCTTCTGGGAATTAGAAGATCTGGTAATAATTATGCGGTTTTTAATAAACTTTAGAGAATTTACCATGAGCTACGTTATAATATTTTGCTGAAAATACACTGTGAGCACTTCGAAAGAAACTATCACTGCTCACTAGCCTGCAAGGATCGAGCAATGCATTTTCGAAAGAAAAGGCTATTTAATAACGTAAATCCCACTTACTAATTCATTTCATTACATCTTCATTCAGTTACTAATTCATCCATTCGATCCTTGTTCCCGCCATGTTCAGACAAGTCGCATCTTACACAGCTCCAATTGCGGTTCGGCTTCGTCCACAAATAACCTATGATAGTAGGTTAGGTTAGATAAGGGGTGAGGGTGTAGGAAAATATATTATTATAACCCAGGGAGGCCCGAAGCAAAGAAGGTGGGGAAACTCTTATCTACAGGAAGTTAGGGAACCTCAATATGTTGGTATGAAGCATTAGCATCCAAGGTACACAACCTCTTTGATGCAACAATAGTGGTACAAGAACACTCGTACCGAGAATTATTGGAATTGGCACCAGGCGCAAACATACTGGACTGAGAAGACTAAATAGTCATGGAATGCACAATAAATCAATTGGTTACAAGTTGCACTGGTATTATCGCATAAAGTCTGTGATTATAATAATAATGAACCGCAGTAAACTAAACCAGTTACTACTTTGTTCACAAAAATATGATTTAGTAGTTTTACAAACGGATCCTACTGGACCAGTGCGGGATTTTACTACTATGCTGCTGTATGGACTGAAAAATTGCAACCTTTTAATATATGTTTTTTATACTTGGTCTTATGTTTAGTGCAAAAACAACATAGCATACGCTCCATATTATTCTTAGTATGTTTCATTTTTATAAACTCTCTAATTTCTACCGGATTATTATGAATTCAGCAATTTTCTAATATTTCATCAATTCAATGAGTAATCCTCTAATGTAATTTACATTGACTAATCAAATCGAAGTCAGTTTTTCAAATGTATTTAATTTAACAAATCACACAATCAATATACTAACGATTAATTAAATAGAAATATGAATATAAATTAAAATTATAAAGATTTAATATGCTTAAAATAAAATAAAGCGCGCAAATTGTCAAATATTCCGCTTGATGCGGAAGTATTATCAAAGGATTTGCCGAAGCGTATGGGAAAATATGTTTTATCGTTCCGACATTCACGCGCGTTTATGCTCAAACTGTCCGCTTTTTAACATCTTTTACCGCTTGCAATACACGATATGGCGGCAGACTTACTTTATCCTATAAATTTTTGAATGCATTTTTCAGAAAGTTAATAGCAGAAGTGCGGGGAATGAAATGGACCGAAACAAAAAAAACTCCAGGAAAAGACCAATTGCATGGCATTTGCCCATTAAATGCAAACTTCCAAGTCAAGTATTGAAGATTCACAAAATCGGGAAGAGATTCACAATTCTTCTACATGGCGGTAGAAGAATTAACGAGCATAATTCAAACGACCCTAAAACTATGTAAGCCAGAGATAAGCACTGAAAACACATGATTTGAACAGAGATGAAAAAGAGCTAATTCAAAGGAAACACACACAGGGTCGAGAGACCTCTGAGACAAAGAAAAACTCAGAAAATTGCAAAAAAGTACAGGCCATGGTAAAGGATAAGAGGGAAGAAACATGGCACAAAAATGTAGAAGAAGTAAGTAAAGGATGAGAAATACTTTTGTGCAAGTTCCTCAGGAAAGTCAGAAAAAAAGAAGCGAACACAAATATTCCAATAAAATGTAAAGGTTGTCTAGCATACAAGAGCAAGGACAAAGCTACGAAGATATTTTCAAGAAGTACAAAAAACTTTAGACATCAAATTAGGGATGCCCAATAACACGGAAAATGTCCAGATTTACATAGAATCATTCAAAGAAGTAGTGAATAAATTAAACCTGTCAAAAGCTTCAGGAGAAGATGGAATCCCAAATAGAGCGATTAAGCTTCTCCCGGAGTCCACAATAAGTAATTTGTCAAACATATACAATAGCAGGGCGATAATAATAACAATCAGCAAAAAATATTGATGCAGCACGTCCTGAAAACCGAAGACCAATAAGCTTGCTGAACCACCTAAGGATAATGTGCGAAACAATCCTAAAGTCGAAAATGCAAAATTACTTAGAAGAAGCTAACCTATTCCCATCTAACCAATTAGGATTTCTGAGTAAATTAGTAGCGAAGCAATAGGCTGTGGTGATGGAGGGAATAATAAATAATGTAGCAATCAAAGCAAAAAAGGGCATACCCTCGTGGGTCTAATTGGCATAGAGAAAGCGTATGTCAGGGTTTGGAGGAATTGTTTAATTTATAAATTAAAAACTCTCGCAGCACCGATGTTTTTCTGATGATATGTTAGAAGAATAAATCGGAGAGGAATGGCTGCCGCAGGGTTCACCCTTATCGTCGATTCAACGCTTAAATTGCAGACATCCCCAAATTTGAACAGAATCGTGGGGTATGAATCCTTCAATTTGAGGAAGACACTGAAGTGCTGATACATAAACCGAGATTAACACATGTAAAATTGGGAATGGTAAAATGCAATAAAGAGATAGATGGCTGCTGTGAAAAGTGGAAAATCAAAATCAACACATCAAAGGCAGGAATTATAAGATTTACACCAAAGACCAGAGGAGAGATATTTATTCGACACAAAAATAGTAACATAAAATTAAAGAGCGAGGTACATATTTAAGAATAACAGTTGAAAACAAATTAGAGTTTGTAAAATACCGCAACAGGAGGAAAGCAATAGCCCAGAGTACGGCAAAGAAAACTATACCTTGTACTAAAACACGACAGTGCCCTATCAACAAAAGCGATAATGAAAATTATGAACGGATTACTGTTACCACATCTATTATACGGAAATATAGTTTGGTGCCGACCACAAAAGACAAAAGAAAGAGTACAGATAGCACAGAACAAACTGCTCCGAAAAATGATAGATGCTCCGTGGTATCTTAGAAATGCAGATTTAAGAAGAAGAGATACAGTCTATACCTCAGTCATGTAGCAAAAACTACAAGAAACAACATGATTGCAAGAATCAAAAGTCACCCCAACAATGACATAAATAAATTGGCGTCAATAATTGACGACTGAAAGACGGCTAATTAATAGATGACGAACAATTGCACATGAAATCGCTCACAGTCGGCACCATGCGCAGGATGGTCACCAAACATTGAACCATAAATTCAGAAAATTGGCAATAGAGGAGGGAGAAAAATCACAAAGATAGAGCATATATTTCTGCATCCCATTGTCCACACCTTCTCTTTTCCAAACGTCACTTCTCTACACTCTCCGATTGTCAACACATTTACCAAATCTGACATATAAATATTAAATAAGCTACAGCTCATTGGACATCCCTGTTTTACTCCCTTCCTTACTTCAAACCATTCAGGCATGCAATTTCCCACTCTTACGTTTTCTTTTATCCCTTCGTATATTCCTCTTACAATACCAATTATTGTTTGTGACATTCAGACTTCTATCATTCTCATCCAGTTTCTCTCACTATGTTGTCAAATGTCAAATGCTGTTATATGCAAGTTCATGAATAATGCTTCATACAAGAACATCATATTTAATTTCTTTTCAGTACACAACTCTTGACACATCCGGTAACTTATAATTATCTAAATATCTGTTGTGCCTCATCGTTTTATTAAACCATTTTGCGTTTATACACATTATTCTCTTAAAAGCACCTTATTCTCACTTAAATATTTCACAATCGTTTTATTCATTTTTTCACTAATAACCTATATACTCTATTCATTATTGTAACCCCTCTATAATTTACAAATCATTTTACCTTTTACCATTTATCTGGCATACCCCCCCCCCCCTCCCCTATTCTAAAACTCGTGGAAACCCTTTAAACTTAAATAATAACGCTCATTTCATTTCTAACTCAGACACAGTTGGAAATCCTTCAAGGTCTGCCGTACTTTTTTATCCATTTTCCTTAGTTCCTCTAATACGGACACTCCTTTTAAACTCTCCTGATTATTGTTTAAACCATTTATTTCTACTCATTCTGTACTCGTACTCTGTTTCCCTTTTCTTCTCTCCTATATCCGCCCTGCATTTGCTCCCCCAATCTTTTATACTTAATATGCATCTTTTGCTATTATTACCAATTGCTCCATACATTCACAGATACTTCTATACATCACTTTCACAATTCAACCTTTCAATCTTTGCTTTTTCCTCTTCCTACTTAGTTTCGCCACATTTCACTCTGTGCTTCGTTCTATTCCTTCCATTACAATTTCTATTTCCTAACTTTCCTCGACACCTGCTTTACCTTTTTTTCTTCATACTCCATTCTTCATTAAAACCATTCCAGTCCTCCCTATATTTACAATATAGCGATTGGTTGCAACTTGTAGTGGTATTGTCGCAGTACGTTCTTAATATTTTTGCATTCCAAGATGGTGTCATAAACACACTCTCTACCGTAAAAATATAATGGCCGTAGAGCTGGCTAATACAAACTGCCGAGCATGCAAGTGTTAACCAGAGACACTACTTCATATTCTTTCCGCATGCCCAGTGTATGCTAGAACAAAATACATCCAGCCTTAAAATGTCGCCTTAAAAGTGTTATATTTTCATCTGCGTCATTCTTACGGTATAGACAACGGTTTTCCTAAAACCCATCAAATAGACGCAAACAATCATGATATTGTATTATTAGATTCCACTAAGCGGTGGATGTTCCCTACAGAATTTTCTAGTCCCGCTGAGAAAAATAATGACACTAAGGAAAGAGATAAAGTGGCTAAATGTCAGGATTTGTTATGCGGTCTAAGGATCCAATATCCACGACATTCCATCAAATTGGTAGTCCTCATCATTGGAGTCATGGGAGGCGCCAGATCCTCCCTAATAAACTATATTAAAACCATGCCCACTTCCGAAGTCAAAGCTGAAGAATTAGCAAGTCAGATGCAAAAGGTCGTAATCCTGGCGTAAGGACGTACTCTATTGTTTAGAGTCGTTACATGACATCTGTCCAAAGAAGAATCTCGTGTATGAAGTCGTCTTTTTAAAGGTGCTGAAGTTGAGATTCTTTGGAGGTGCACGCTACAAAGCGAAAAAACAAAATAAACTGTAGTGAAGTAATTGCTAATTCACAAGTATATGGTTTAGTAGCTTTGCGGACAGATCATACTGGACGAACAAAAAATACAAGGAATTAAGTAATTATGTAAGGATTTTAAGAATATCTTGTGTTTACAAGAAGGTTTGAAAATGAAACATAAAATGTCTATTTTTTATTATGACATCAAAAATGCCTCCTGAAGGAATGCTTCCCAAGGACTATTAAATATAATAACCTTAAATAAAAATCAACAATTTAAATATATGTTGTAAATGTCCTTACCGTAAGCTATTGCAATCTAGCCATTGCAATGCATCTATAACCTTTTAGCGTTATGGATGTTTAAAATTCCTTTTGGCTCGTAAAAGTTGTTAATGACTCGCTCTTTTGCTTTCTTTGTTCAATTCTCTGTCTTTCTTATTTTCGTTGGCAGGCAAAACATTTCGTATTTAGCTTTCTCGTTCGTCGTCCGTGGATACATAAAATGTCTTCTTTTTAAGGTTGACATTTCTATGGGTTCCGGTCTTTTCTCCGGTCACCCTCTTTCACTCTTTTTTCTTTGCTGCATTTTGTTTGCTATGTTTCTCATACCATAATCAATTGTTTTGCTGTCCAGTTTGACTAATTGTTTCGTCCCGAAAGAGAAAATAAAGAAAATCTCAGTTTGGTTCTTCTAAAATCAGGTCTTAAAATTATTAAGGTTACCTCTTATATGTTATGTTTCTCTACATGTTTTGCTTTTTTTAAAATCTGTAAAATGTTGTGTGCAAGAATTTCTGGTTGAATATAAGAGATTTTTGTAAAAAATGCAATATTAATTACAGAGCTCTATTGAAAAAATGTAGATTTTGGTGGTTTTGATGTGTAAGGCCACTATTATTTGAATAAAAATATATGTATCATTTTATTAAATATTCTTGAAATTTACATTGCTACTATGCTAAGGGGGAAATGGCAAGTTTTCATTTTTTATGCGAAACCGATCAAATGTAACATCGGGTTCGATTAGAGAAACAATTACGCGGGGGAAACTGCAGTATCGATCCACCTTAAAGTTGGGGAAAATTTTTAAGAGCTGCTAGTGGAAAGTTGTTCCTAACGTACTCGAAATATGGAGCACGAACAAGAGCTTAAAATTTACGCTCAGAAAATTTGCTTTAAACTTTCTGCTAGCAGGATTGAATACTTTGGATATCATATATAACTTTACGGAATAAAACTATTCCTGCAAGAGAAGTGAAATACATTGGCATAATAAAGGATTCGAAAGTCATATGGAACTTTAGATTGATAGAATTATTGAAAATTTTTACAAATTAGAGTTTTGAGGTTTCTAAGGATCATGATCACCAATAAGTTAGCTGATTTGGGAAAGATGTACGAAAACACGGATTTCTATATACATATTGGTCGCTATATAAATTTAGTGCTTTAATTTTTACATGGGCGCAAGTAAAAGGGGAGTGGAGTGGAGGGAAGGAAATGGGGAGGTGTTTAAGGAGTTTGAACCTTTCCTTATTTCTTTTGGGGCTACTGTCAACTACAAAAAGAAGAAGCTCGGTTGCTCAGGTGCCATTCACTGCTGAGGGTTTTTTACGGAGCAAGTGGAGACACCTACCGACTAAACTCCACCTCCACCTCTCTATCCACACGAATAGTATGGTGTCCGCGTAAACATTTTTCACCTAGTACGTTTCCTGAATCTCTGTGTCTACATGTCTTACAGTTTTTGCTTAAGCACTCTAATAATTGTTCGTTCCATGTATCTGGTACCATTATTGAAATGTTTCTATCATGTTGAAAACATATACCTACGCGTTCACACATACCTTCCTATGGGCATTTTTTACTTCCTCATTTCTTTTTCAAATGATTGGTTGGAATTATACTTGTGACGTACGCTTCCACGGTTATCCAATCTCTTTCTGATCTCAACATCCAAGTTATATCACTAGATATTCTGTCACCTATCTTCGTTTCTAATATTTTTCTCTCTGCTCCATGCGCTGGGCAAAAGAACATTGGTAAAAGAACCTACATTGAACTTTTCACAAGTGTCCGAGTCTAGTTAATTCCCTTCAAGTACTGGGCAAAGCATCAATGCCTCCTTAGTGCATGAGCAAGCTTATAGTGGATTGTTCCTTGTGTTCGCATAATCCACTGCTTATTTTTTGGGATTAGTTTTGTTGTCCAGATGCCCTTGTTTGATGCTTACCACTCGCTTTACGCAAGCAAGCGATCTCTACCGTCCCTTTTATATTGTACTTTTTAAGTCTCCTATGCTTGTTTTATATTGGCATACACCGCCTTTCGTTATCTTGTTTTGGTGGGAGGTGGAGTAGTGTGTTTGCAGATCATTATTTGGCACTGTCCTATACGCCGATGTTATGCGTAACAATTCTTTTCTTTGGGTCTTCGCTAGGATTTGTCGTGCGTTTGGATTCTCTGTGGCATTTGACCATATCGGGGCTTTGTACAAGATAATAACTTCAGATGCTCCTAGTAGGAATTTTCTTTATAACTTTTTGCTGGGACTATGCTTGACATGAGCATCGTGGTTTGTGAAGTTTTCTTGCTGGTTTTATCGGCTGCCTCCTGTATGTGCTGCATAAATCTTAGGCTGGGGTCCCAAATACTTAATTTTATTCAATTTTCCTACTCTCGGTTAGAAGTATAGCCTCTGTCTGAGATCGGATTCTCATTAATTCAATTAATTAATAATCTCAATCAGCAATTCCTTAATAAATCATAAATTAAATGAGAGATCCCCTAATAATATATATCTAAATTGACTAATCTAATTCATCAAAGAAATGTAAAATGTATAATTAAATGTAATCTGATGTACATTCATCAATCAATCAATCATAAGTAAATTAGTTAAATTAAGAAGAACAAAATATATAGAACCACCTGTATAATCTTAAATGTCAAAAAATAAAAGCCAGAAAGAAAACGGTTTAGATGCAAGGCTGACAGCTTCTACAACATACACACTTCAAAACAGCAGACCAGTCACGAGCCAATAGGAAGCCAGCGGTATATGAACGCGGCAAAAGCTTTATTCTTGCCGAAACGACAACGCAACTGTTTTTAACGTATATTTTTCGTTTGTCGGCTTACGCAAGTTCGGACTGGAAATTTCACCTACCACAATTCTCAGAATTTTCGGTACATTTTTACCCTTTTGGCTCGTAATAATCTGATCGGATACTATTTTTAACGTATTTTTAAGGGAGGCGTTTTTCTATGAGATACTTTAATATTTTAACGCATCAAGCTATTATTTCCACCGCTCGTGTGACGCACCGCTTTTAGAAATCACCACCACTTGCATTTTCTCTAGATAACCGTCAACAAAATAGTTTGATCCTTAAATTTTAGTATCGGAAAGAAACTTTTAATTGGCCGGAAGTATAACCTTCCTAAACATTTGGTAGCGGAGACGTCTTTTCAACTCCACCTTTTTGGCGGCAGACCGGCGAAAGCCATAGGCTTATGCAAAACACTACAGCTCAACGGATGCTTTCCTTCCCAGAAAAGTCACATAAAAGGAGTCTTCCAGGCCAGAAGCAGGACAGACGTAATTTTAGAATTGTTGTCTGTGGGTGGCTGCGAGAACCCAATCGTGCCAGTTGAAAGCTATAATTCTGAAATAAGACCTAGTTAATTCCTTTTGGTCAGCGAGAATGATCGCAGCCAGTGTTGATCTGATCTTAAAGCGTTATAATAAAATTTAAAATATTCAAACAACAAATTAAATCTGCGAATAAATAAAATAAGTAAATTAAAATTCTATTTTAATTATATTTGAAGTTGTAAACACTAGAACAATAAACCAAAGTATTGAAACTTTCTGTATTTATCATAGATATGAATTGCGTACTTTATTATAAAAATTAAGCAATTAGAAAAACAATGAATTCCTAACCCAACTCTGAATCTCATTCAAGAGCAAATTATGTTACAAAGAGAATAAAATATAAGAAGCACTATGGTGGTCATAAACAAATTACGATCCTGCTTTAATTAATTCTGTAACAAGTAAACCGTAACATGTCTTTCCGGGACTAGAGTTAGTTTATTTCTAACCATGGATTACGAAATCTTTCCTGACGCTTTATTTGGGTTCTTGCCGTGGATGGATTAGTTATCGGATGTTACTATGAGCGCAACGTCGTGCCCTTGTTTGCTACCTTTGCGACTTTTACGATTTCTGAGGTCATATGTTGGAAATATGTGGTCTACTATTTGATTCATTTTATCTGGTACGTTTAATTCTGAATAGATAGATAGAACTACCTAATTATATTTTGTGGGTTTTAATGATTTTGTAAGGAACGCTCTATGGATCTTCTTGCACCCCCTTAACTGTTCGCTCCAACAATATGTCTCGTTTTTATTTTGTTGGCTTTGGTTATTGGTATGATTTTACAACAGGCCTAGTTAATCAGCTCTTTCTTTGCTTTGTTATAGATTTTTAGAGCATGGAAGGCGTTCATCTTCCTGTCTTATTGCTGTTATCTTCCTGTCTTAAGTCTTTGCCACCAAGTTTTTTCAGGTTCCATTTGGCTGTTTGTTTAACTTCTCTAACTTTGATCTGATTTTTCAGATTTATTATATATCTAATGTATTGGTGGTCACAGTCAACTTGTTCTCCTGTTGTTCCCATTCTTTAATGTGCATTGCTATGTTAGTGATGCATAGTGTTTCAATCACTGCAACTAACCCACTGCTGAGGGCAAGGAAACTTTAAATGCCAGTTTTGATTTTGCAGTATATGCCAAATATTTGAAGTATTTAGTCATATTTGAATGCCAGACAAAGATTTTAAGTTCTCTATTTCCGGTGAAAGAAATTAGGCATTTCAAAGTAGTTGGTTCAAGGTTGGCATATTCTGATGCATATTCTGAAAGGTGCACTGATGAAAGTGTGCATTATCTTTGGAAACAAAGTCGCGGGTTGTGGGAAACAAACACTGTACTCTCTGGTTACAAAACCAATTACAACCTGGGAACATGCGTTGGAAAAATTCTATGAATTTGCCTTAACTCAATAACCATAAATTTGCTGAAAGGAATGAGGTTTGAGCAGAATCGCTCAAAGTGAAAACAACAGAGTGCTTAGTCAGAAAGAGATTGATAACTATCATAAAAACTATCTTGTTATGTTTACTGTAAGATATTTATGTAAGGGGTTACTAGGAGCAGACTTATATATAATTACCAGAACCCGATGATAATAATAGTAGCTTTAGGGCTCCTGTTTGTTTTTGAGTCCGCCGAGGCGATGAGTGTCTCGAAGAGCATCGTCTTAAAGCAAAAGCAGTCGAGCTATGTATATGTCGCCTGAAATTTAAAACGAGGTCGAAGACATTTGTGAAGAAATGATGTAGACAAAGGTAATAGATAAGCTGAAACGTGCTAAATATTTTGTGGATCTGGTGGATGAGATTTAGAAACTTTCACGTCTTGAAAAAATGTCTATATATCTTAGGTAAACGATTTCTTGTAAAAATAACTGTTGTGGATGCTGTTGTAAAAATAACTGTTGTGAATTTATTTATATTGAGGATGCTGTTGTCAAAGGTTTGCCTTCAACTATTTTGAATACACCCCGATCACATGGTTTAGATCTCAACTACATAGTTGGTCAGAGTTAAATGGAATGTGAACAATCACTAATTCGAACTATCTTAGAGCTATTTATGTGCACTGTGTCGCCCAATCCCTTTGCCTAATATTGGTATAATCTTGCGAACCACCAGCTATTTAAAACTGCATCGGTACGATAAATCTTGATCCGAAACTCTTTGAACGAAGAGACATGTCTCAATTGAAAAATTTGCAGAATTATATGAAGTTGTATGACAAACTCTTGGGAACCTGCTAGCTGAGAACCGGCTGTTTTCAGCTGGTTGTTTTGGAGATAATTTTTGGTTATGTGGCAACAAATTATTACAAAAGTTGTCTTAGCCATAATCATGCAGTTTCGTAAGAATACAGATTAATATTTCTAAGAAACGAACATACAAACGATTTACGCCAATTTTTCAAGAAACTAAGGAAATAAGCTTCGGCGAAAACTTACTCAGCGTTTGGTTGGAAAGCAAGTTCATGGCCAAAATGTCCAAACAAATT
>WYDF02011748.1:0-13613 GCA_009867245.2 Adranes taylori
AAACAATAAAGGACTGAAATTTAAACTATTGCTTTTTGTTAAAGCTATATGCAAAATTAAAAAGACATCCCTCGTATAACATTATTTTTAATTGCATTTGTAGTTTTCGTATCACAAATCCATTAGCCATGAAAATGAAATCATTTTAATGAGTTAATTCATTTATTTATGTTCAAGCCCATATCTAATATACCTCATTCAGTGTCATGTGGTGAAAACATCTAACGTTTTGTAAACATGCTACTAAAGCAACGCATTTAACAGCACAACTAACAAAGTATACAAAATATATTTATACACTCCGTTGATTGTTTTAAATATGTTCATTAAAATGAAATCCATTTAGATTTTACCTATCTTTTTTTTTATCTTTTCCCGCCAGGTATTATTATTGTAAAATAGTGTTAAACACGCATCAAATTTATATTACATGCTTGTGTTTAGTACATAATATATTAATAACGGTATTTTATTTCATGTATTTTGAAAATATATTATTTTTATTATAATAATAATTATTATTATTCGTCCACACAACATTGTTTTTATAAATAAATAAAACTTGCTTAAATTAATTAAAATAAAGGCAAATTAGATTTACTTTCTTTGTTGAATTCATTCCAAGATACGTCACCTTTTCCCACTCTCTTTAGAATTTCCCTTACCTTCTTTTTCTTCCTTATCCATCCCTCATCTATCTTATATGACCTACTTATTTCTCTTTACTCCCCCTGTCACTCTTGAACTCACTCTCTCTCTCTCTCCTACTTTTTTCTCGTTCAAGTTTTTTCTTTACCTTATATGAGCTACTTATTTCTCTTTACTCCCCCTGTTACTCTTGCACTCTCTCTCTCTCTCTCTCTCTCTCTCTCTCTCTCTCTCTCCTACTTTTTTCTAGTTCAAGTTTTTTCTTTATCTAATCCACGACCTTATACTTACTTTCCATCTCATCCCATTCTAACTTTTAAAGTCTCCGTGTCATTCTTAATTTTTCTCTTTCGTTCCAAATATACCCTTCGGAATGATCACTTTCCGCTATTTCACTACAATTCGCGTTATCTAATTTCCACTCCGATTCCATCGAACAGTGATCCAACTCCATTCTTCTTTGATGTTCGTCGAAATCTTTAAATATTGCATGGAATTGTGCAAAAGTATTGCATGGAATTGGGCGTCTTCCCAAGGTAACCGTTATTTTTTAATTAATTATAATTTTTGATACCCGCAATCGTTATTTTAGGTAACCAGAAGGTGGAAACCGTTATTTTTTAGTTCATTAAAATTTATGATATTAGTCAAATTCTTAAAATGCTGCATGGAAATGTGCAAACGTTGTTTTAGTACCAAACTAAGGAGCCATCTCTTTACAAACGATCACTACTTGGCGTCATTGAATGGTTACCATTATTTCTCAATTAATTAAAATTGTTGGTTGTCATAACTATTATTTTAGATAACCGATATAACTGTTTATTTGGGAACCGAAAATTATCCGTTCTCTTTTAATTCATTAAAATTTCTGATGTTCGTCGAAATCTTAAAGTGTTGCATAGAATAGTGGAACAGTGGGGTTAGTATCAAATTAGAGGACCAACTTTTATTTTACAAACGATCACTAGTTCGCGTCATAAAATGTAACCGCTAGTTTTGAATCAATTGAAAATATTCATGTTCGTAATTATTATTTTAGGTGAACGTTATTTTAAGTAACGAAAAAGTAACCGTTATTTTATAGTTTTTTACAATTTTTGAGTTTGTCTAAATCTCAAAGTGGTGCATTGAAATGTACAAGTGGGGTTAGTATCAAATCAGAGGGCCATCTTTTGAGTTCTACAAGCAATCACTAGTTGACGTTATTGGAAGGTAACCCTTACCTTTTAATCAATAAAAAAATTTAATGTTGGTAACAGTTATTTTTAAAGGTCATTTGAAGTAACCAAAAGATAACCGTTATTTTGTAATTCATTAAAGTTTTTGATATTCGTCAAAATCTTGCTTGGAATTGTACAAAAGTGTGGTTAGTATCAAATTATAAGGCTATTTTTTAGTTTTACAAACAATCACTAGCTGAAGTCATCGGAAAATAGTCGATATTTTTTAATCAATTAAAATTTTTCTTTTTCATAATTGTTAATTTAGGTAACCGTTATTTTAAATAATATAAAGGTAACCGTTATTTTATAATACATTTAAATTTTTGATGTTTGTCGAAATCTTAGTGTTGCATGGAAATGTACTAAAGTGGGGTCAGTACCAAATTAGAGGTACTAACCTCTTGAGTTCTACAAACGTCAATATTTTGTACGTGTAAAATCTTTTGAGTTTTACAAACGATCACTAGTTGGCGTCATTGAAAATAACCGTTATTTTTAAATTCATTAAGCTTCTTGATGTGCGTCGAAATCTTAATATGTTGCATGAAATTGTAAAGGAGTGTTTGTAACTGATATTTTAAGTAACGTAAAGGTAAGCGTTATTATATAACTGAATAAAATTTTTGACGTTCTTCGAAATTTTGAAACGTTGCATAGAATTGTGGAACGGTGAAGTTAATATTAAATTATAGGACAATCTTTTTACTGTCATCAAAAAGTAACCGTTGTTTTTTAATCAATTAAAATTTTTCATGTTCGTAACCATTTTTTTAGATAAACGTTATTTTAACTATCGTTTAAAATTAGCTGTTATTTTAGAATTCAAATGTATGTTTGTTTGATTGAAATTAATAGACTTCGACGCCGTTTGACCGATAATCATAAAACTTGGCAAATATATGTATTTTGTCAGGGAGAAGGTTTTTATGATATCCATATTATTCTCACAACTACATAGCGCTGCAGTACATCAACTTCTACAGCGTTTAACCGATTGCCATGAAAAGTTATAGGTATTTGAGTACGGAGAATATTTTTATGCTGTACACTTTGTTATAACTTGCCATTAGATGACGCTGCCTTGCTGTGTCATATGGCCAAGAATTTTTTTAATATTATAACGAGAATCTTTATTCATCTAATCGGCGCCCATAGACTGTTGTACATTGTAGTAGGAGAAGTCACACATTCACATAGATACACCGCTTTCACTGGGCAAAACAGTCGATAAGAAGAAATTTTAAGTTGTAGGGTGAATCCTTGTCAGTCAGCGCTTTGAAAATAAGTCATGAATAAAATTAAATAAAATTATAATCTAATCCAAATTATATCGTAAATATATTAAGTGGTTAAAAAAGTATCAAAAGCTATATACGGGGCATAGTACAATACAGTATTTGATAATAATTAAATAATTCTTTTAAGCGTGAATTCTTAGAATAAAAAAAACTTAATTGATTAGGGAACAAATTTATTTAATGACATAAATTAAAATAAGTTTGTGGTGGTAGGAACGACAAGACCTGTAAGTAAAATAACTTTATAAACAATTTAGGAATTTATTTGACTAAACTTGAACGCCATGTTTATTTATCTATTTGGGCGTAGTGATTTAGTAAAAATATTATTCTGATGAGGCGCTATTTATTCTGAATGTACGAATAATTATTGTTTATTTGTATGTAGCAGTTAGTTAAATTTACGAATCTGTTTTATTCAGTTTTGATTAAGAAAGAGGATCGGTTGATGTTAGGGCTGTGCGCCACTATTTGTAGTTTAACTATAATTTTGGTTCACGGAGTCAAATAAAGTTCAATACAAGACTGGCAGCGGTAACAAATTACTAAATCTGTAGCTTTATTGTAAACAGTATAGGGAAACTGAGGATTATAACGTTAGTTAGTATTAGGTAAATTAAAGTGGTTATTAAAACGCAAAGTAGCACGTGACAATATAGTACTTTTCTGCGTCAAAAACGCAAAGAAGCCACAGAAAATAGTAAAATATAATATGAAAAAATAACTTAAATTTAATTGTTGACGTGAATTTAAGATTCAGCAGTAGAAGAGAAAAACTAAATTTGTTGAAAATATTAGACACTTAATTAGACATTCTAATATGTTATTAAAAACAAAAAATATTTATTATTTTTTTGTTTTTATTTATGTTATCAATCATAGTGCTAAATTGAAATCGAGACAGAAACAAGCAAAACAGAGAGCAAAATCGCTCACGAATTTGAGCAAAAGTTGAATAAAGATGGGGTAAATATTAAGCATATCCGAAAAACAATCGGGTAAAGTATCAAGAAAAATTGTGCAAAAGTTCCGCCGACTTCAACCAAACTCAAGCAAACATCAAATAATTCATCATCAGTTTCTTCGTAATTATTTTCCTCATCCATTTCCAATTTGTTGTAATATCCTACTTGTTTGTAAGAACTATCTGTTGTTCTATTCGTAAGAGGGTGCTACGTAAATAATGTAAAAAAAACCACCAAATCTGTAAACAAACTACCTCTAACAAATACTGAAAAATACCAATTTCTCTTAGCGCGTTAAAAATAAATCAGTTTTGGAAAAAACTGTGTGCCGCAAAAACACTAAATACTGATAACCTTAAAACAGTCGCAATGTTGAAATCAAGTGCGGAGTATAATCGAAGAGCCGCGATTATTGAAAGTGTTCGCGCTTGGCGGTCAGCGACATCGATATGCTGGACGATCGATTCTTCGGATACCCAAGAACTACTGTTATGAAGGTTCTGCAACACCGACCAAGAAAAGTCAATCGCGCTATCTGGAAGCCAGACAGCTGATGTAGGGAACAGGCTGAGGGGCTGATTTTCAAAGATGCGGGGTAGTCGATTAAAAAATTGTCGTCGGTTGTCGTTGTGAGTGAAAAAGGTATGAGTCGAATTGTCAAGGAGAACCTCAGCTACAAGACATATACAATTAAAGTACGACAGATGCTTTCAAAAGCTACCAGTAGCGGTCTAACCTGCTTTTGTGTTCTTTCGGAAACAATGTTGCTGGACTCCACAGGTTTTTTCTGACAAATTTTTTTTACCGTCGATGCGAAAATTAATCGCATGATCCTGAAGATATATCCATTGTTTCCAGAACGAAATTTTAGGTGAATGTTTACGTGTTAAATGTTGTGTCCAGTGAGGATGATGTTATGCCATCGCATTTTTTAACACAGGGAAAAATCTGACAAAAGATGTTTATTTGCATGTTCTGATAAATGTGTGGATGTAAACTGCATCGGCTGGAAGGCAGTATATTTTCCAGCAGGACAATGTGCCCGCGCGCACTAGTCATTTAGTACAAAATTGGTTGTCGGGCAACGTCGATATATTTTGTTCCAAAGGATTTTGGCCTTCCTATCGCTCAGATTTAAATTGTTTGCAATTCTATGTATAGAGCGTGATTGAAAAAGTCACGAACAAATCCTAACATGCAAACGTCGCACCATTGAACGCTGCTTTTGGAATGCCATTTACCGATGCCCACCGTAACTCATTAAAACTGCGAACGCTTCAGAGCGAGAGTGGAGGCGGTTATTCAAGCAGAGGGTAGTTATATTGACTAAATGTGTTCTTTGTGACCTATTAAACAATTTAGTAAAACAAAATAATTAAAAACTTCTCCATTATTGCAATAAAAAGTATGTTTCAAAAGAATGTTTAATTTGTACAGATCATACTTGTACAGATCTAGAATGTTTAATTTGCCCAGCAAATACTTCTTGTATAAATCTTTGATTTTTCTGGTCTTATATGAAATGAAATATTTTATTATTCAATCTTTATTAACGTTTAAAGCATGATTATGCTCTTCGTCAGAATATAAATATAATTTGTTATAAAAAACTAAATAAATAAAATAATTTCAAAATTAATGTTTGAAATTGACAATGTTATAAAATTATTTCGACTTGATATTAAATTGCTCTTTTGTTATTTTAAAGCAAGAATAATATAATAATACCATTGTAATTGTTATGTATAGATTTAGATAAATTTATTTTATTAAAATATCATCTAATGTAGAAAATAATAAAATGATATTTTAATAAAATAAATTGAACTAAATGTATACATAACAATTAAAATGGTATGGTTGTTGATTTAAAATAAAAAAAGAAGAAATTTATAGGTTTTTTTTATAAATTGTTAGTCATTTATATTAAAAAAACTCACAATTATAATAAACGAGATTTTTATTCAGAACGTCATAGTTTGTTTCATTTTTATAGCACCCCCGTTCTAGTTTAACTACTCCAACTTATTACCAACAATAAGTTAGTTAATTACGGTAGTTTAAAAGCTGCTATAATCGAGCCAAGCAAATACCATTAAGCATTAGCGCACACTTGCTTAAAGTGTAATTCTGCACCATTTAACTCAACTACTGTAAATTAAAAGTGTAGCGTTGAACTTTATTTAGATTTTTACTAGTAATTAAAAAATTGGTATCATCTGCAACATTTGCAAGCAAAACACGAGAATAAATCCCTTAGATACTCTATTGCCTACAGAGTATTCTGCGTACGGTTGGTTATGTAGAAAAGCGAACCAGTCCTAATGCTATGTTGTCTTTATCTAAATACTTCAAAATTGTTGTAGATAGATTAATATTATTGCAAATGTTGCAAGTATATACCAAATATTTAATTTTAGTAAATGTTATTTTCAGAGTTGCTTTAAGAGATTATTATAATTGTTTCATTGTAGATTATCTCAAAGAATGAACATCATGATGTGGGGAAAAATACATATCTTTATTTATGCACGTATGAGCTGAAAATAGAAGTGTCAGATGGATGATTATGAGGGTAATTAATATAATCGTGTCGCTCCCTTTAGATAGTGTCTTTAGTCTTTTTTTAACATAATCCACTGTTAGAGCATTTCAGATTTTCATGCATGGTTTACTTTTACGTCAAAATATTTCTAACAATGAGTATGTGTAATATATTGCGAAGTGGAAAAATGGACATCATTTGAATTTCGTTCAACCGTATCCACTTTACGTATTTTCAATACTCAGTAGTCATCTAAATCATTCAAATGGGGCAAAATCTTTTTAGAGTTAAAAGATTTTGCATTAATTAATAGATGTCATATTAAAAAAAACTTCACAATAGTATCTTAATTAAACGTTTCAAAAGGAAATACTTAATTCGTTGTAGTTATCTAGCGTAATAGTAGTGACTAGTGTCGCGAGTTCCTATATATTTGCGGGAAAAATTTATAGAATAAATTTGTTCGTCTCTGGTCGTGTGAGCGACGTTGATAACCCGAATTGCGGATTCTATCACGGTGCTTCCAGAGCGTGTCCAACGGACTCATCTGTGCAACTATAGGCTTTGCGACGGTAGTAGTAAGAGTGGGGAAATTTATTAGGGTATTCAACACTGACTAGGTAATGAAATGGAGATATCTTAAGAGGAAGAGAACTAGAGGGGAAACTTATAACAAGTTTAGGACAGATGTTGGCAAGTAGCTTGAGGTCGATTACCAATGTGGGAGAAGTAACACTTATAGAAGCAGCTTTTTTAACCCGCAACAGTTGAATGTTGAATTTCTTTTAATTAAAAATTAAAATAAGTATAGTAGTGTTGTGATATCTACTAAACAAATGTAAGTTTTTATTATTATAGTATTAACTTCAGAAGTTACTCTCCATAGTAGACCCTTTTCATGTTGTATACCGAGTATGAATACCATAGTCTTTCATCACTTTTTTGAAATTCTCACTATAGAATTCTGTACGATTATCAGTTTGTAAATTTTTCGGAATGCTGTTTCACTTATTAGCATTAAGTTGAGTTTCAAATACCTAGCAAGAACCAGAACCTTTGGACTACTTACCGCCTGAGTTTACCCAAGCCTTCAGTAAGTGAAGAGCACCAACGTGCTGTCTCACGTTAAACTAACCTGGCGCCTGAGGACAGTTTCCGAAGGCCGTATTTATTCTTTAATTAAGTGGCGTCATTTGTGACAATTGCTGAAGCTCCCCATTAGCAGCATCGCGTATGGGCGTTCCGATTAGCGTATGAAATAGAATATGTTTATTCAAAGCAATTTATGGTACTCGAAAACAATCCCCTGAAGATCTACTCGAAGACCTAAACAATAATCTGTTCCTATTCAATGCCCTATCCTATTCAATTAATTAAATGCCCTATTCACAATCTAATCGCCAACGTGGTCATTAGACGTCACTGACGTAAACATAACTAACATTCCATTGCTTACAGAGGAAGACCAGATTATATCGCAAACAAAGTCTTTACGATTCAGTCAACTACTGGTAAGAGCCTACAACAAATGTCTGGAAAATAGAGAATTTCTCTAAACCTTGAAAAGAGAAATTCCGGGAGTGCTTTTGTCCCACTCTTATTCTAATACCCAAGGACCGACTGAAAGCACTCGACCACTAACTGCTATCAACCCATATGTTTGCTAAATGCAATGTCCTAAGTACTCGAGGGATTTCTCTTCGGCCGGATGAAGAGGTGGATTCAAAATCAGGGAGGGCTAGGGGAACCAATTTGACTTTCAAGAAAATAATTCCACCGTAAACGCGTTTGAAAATGTAGTAGGAATTGCAAAGGATTACGCACACGCGGAGACTTTGTGCAATGACCATGATTGGCGTTAAAATCCCGTTCAATTCCGCTAGCTGGGAAAAGACCCTACAAGCAGCTGTCCAAGATACCTACGTAGGACCCATGACAATTATGTTTAGTATAGAACAATAAAGTATTCAGCAATAGGTGGTTCTACAACACTCAAGCTGATCTCTGGAGTCCTTCAGGGCTCAGTACTGGGATCCTTCTTATGGAAGCTAGTCTATGACGATCTGCTAAGATAACAACTACCGATAGGTGTCCATCTGCGCCGAATAGGTAAGGAGGTCTCGCGGCTGGAATCAGCTCTATGAAACTTGTGGCAAAGTGGTTAAAGAGCCATAACCTAGAAGTGACACTTACCAGGCAGAAAATCTGCACGGAGTTGCATCAAAAGCTATGCGTCAAGCAACAGACTTGAGGAAACTAATTCCCCTTATCCAGAGCCTGAGATAAAGTGGAAAGTTTTGCTCAGTGTTCTAGAAACCTCCATGCTATACGCTGCACTGGCATGGGCAAGGACATTGAATATATGGAGATCAGCACTTGTTCTCACTAAGTGCTGAGGATTGGCCTGTTAGGGCTTACCAGTGCCTACAGAACGAACTCCACGTAGATACCTTGCATGTATACCTTGTATTAAACTATTGACCATAGAAAGATCGGAGATGCACGGATTTCGCAAGATAAATAAGAACTAGAAAGCCGAGCAGCCAAGAAACCGTACCAGGGATAAGTTATATGAACAGTAGCAAAACTAGTAGGAAAAAACTAATAAAAGGCGATGAACATACAAACCCATCTCTCATGTTAAATACTGGTGTGAAAGGATACAAGGAGACCTTAATTACTACCTCACGCAGGTTTTATCTTGGCACGGCAATTTCAGGTCCTACCTAGAACGATTTTAGGTAGTAACCTTCCCGTCATGTACCCAGTGTAGCACCGAACAAGGTGAGCCTAGCGTGGAGTGCACAAAGGAAACAAGACACAGACATACTCGGCGATGACTTATCGGCGCTGAACTTTACCGAGAGACTGACCCGGTCAATGCAATCATATGAACCTGGCTTACAGTTTTGTTTGACTATAGTGAAAGGAAAAACTGCCATAGCAGTCTGAGGACATGGTGGTTGTTGGCGTCCGTGGAGTCGATCTGGGCCGCATCTATAATCGGGCAATAATGCGCCTCGTGCAGCGTTATTCGCACCAAAATCCCTCCAGCCCCCCCCCCTGAAGTAATGCTAACGTGGTCCAAGGCGACTGGTAGCGCCAAGAGGGTCAGGGAAATGGGCTAAATTCCTCACATGTTTAATGAGTCGGAGGTCTGTTCCCGTCTCATAGCCTTCCTGGACAAGTATTTGTACGGCAAGGGATGAATAAGAGCAATGAAGATTTCCATCCTCATAGGCTCCTCGAGTCTGTGGTTGCACATTTGCCTTTAAGGTCCGCTCTCCCTAAAATAAAAATAAAAGTTTGATAGACAGTTTTTTGGCTCAATCGCAGGTCGTCAAAGTACAGAAAGTTGGAGTGACACAATCCCTTATAATTACAAATGGAATTATAATCGTACTGTAAATTTGATACAATCCATGGAAAACCATATCACCGATTTTAACAACCCCAGGTAAAGAAAATTTGTATTTGATAATATAAATGGAAGAACCTAATGAGGTCTTACAAAGAAACAAACGACAGCACTAGGACAACAGGGCAAGCTACATGAAGATTATTATTCTTTGATATGATGGATGAGATTTTAGGCGATGATCCCATAAACTATTGTAAACATTCGATTAAACTCCTTAACGCGACAACCATTACACGGAAAATATTATTGTAGAGAAAAATTAGACTCGAAAATAAGAAACCATTAATAAAGGAGTATATGACTAAAAAATTAAAGAATACGAAGGAAGAAAGAAAAGGCACGAACTTGGGGAAAAAGAGAAAAGAAACAACATTTAGAAATGCTGTAGGATTTTATCAAAAAACAAAATCGATTTGGTTAATATAATTTCTTACTAATTTTTTTTATTGAAAATTAAACATATACGATCGCAGTAGTACCATTTCATAATCATATGGAAATAAATAGTTTACTGTAGGTCACGTTCAAATGACAAAACACCTCTTTAATATTTTACGAATCAGGTAGGTAAAAACTCATTGAACTATATTAGGAATTGTTTATGTTCTACATTCGCTTTATTATATCCATTTAATTGATATCAAAGTATATTTGGAACATGGTTCAAATCCAGATGTTGAAATAATGTTTACTTGCAAAATGTTTAAACTTATATTCATATATTAAAAGTTATAACACACAAAAACTTGGGCCTTTTCTATTGTTTAGGCACAGTACGGTATTTAGATACATTTACGGTATTTTGTTTATATCGCAATTCTCCCTTAAGTTTGACTAAAGTATTCGTAAAATATTTCAATTGCAATAATATTTTATGAAACATGTACGTAATAAATATGTCACTATGGTTATCAAACGAAGCAGGCACAAAGTTTTTACGGAAGTTGTACAGTACTTGTCATTTATAAATAACTATAAACTAGAAACCAAAACAAAAAAGTGTACCCGCTAGTTTTATGAATAAATTAATACAAATTGGTGAATGTCAAAGTTTGCAAAATATAATTTAATATTGAACTTGTTTAAATATTATACATTTGTTTAGAATAATTTTAATCTACTACTTACATGTTCTTTACCCTATCCTCCCCTCGCATAATACCAGTCCTTTACCTTATTACTTGATAAAACATAGATGGAGTAAGACTTAGGGGCGCTGCGAATGTCGTCAGTTCGATAACATCATCATTTAATTTGTATAGAAATGCCCACGCAAGAGATGAAATTAGTAATAATGTGAATGGCTACAGTTTCGTTCATTAATTAATTCATTATTCATTCGAATTGTGGACACAATAAATTATAAAGAATTTATTACAAATCAATTAAACTAATAATTAGAGAAAAGAATAGAATAGAATATAAACAATGAAACGAAACTGTTAACAATTTTTGATTTTAACAATTAAGATGATTTTGCCCATAAGTCAGACGTAAAGTGAAAATATATAGAGACCTAGGCGTATAGCGTAAAAATCATTCCATATACATATTAAGGTTACCAACCTATCACATTATTTATATATATAAACAACGAAATAAAAACTCCACATGCGTCGTACAATTTACACAACCAATCATTGTAATTTTAAACTTTTTATTGAGTGAACACTTCAAGTTTGAACAGAAATGGATGTATTTAAGTATAGTTAACTTAGACCCGACATTTTCTGTAGAGACCAAAATTGAAGTAAACGTAACACGATAATTGATTTAATATTATATTAACTCGTGTACCCTACAAATCCCCTGGTCCTCATATTTGCATATGGCCGCACAATTCAAAAAAAAAAAACATTAATAAAAGTACAATATTATATAAATCAGTATGTAAGAATAGGTGGCCATACACAAGAATCGCGCGTGGTTAAAAAAATGTGTCAGATGATTCATCACATGTTTGAACGACGCGACTATCTGTCAATAGAAAAATTGTATGTGGTACATAGGCTAAAAATGTCATTTGGTTTGACATGTGAGAGCGTTGTCACGTTACAGATCCCTTACATCTGTAACGTTACCGTTACGTGTCACAACCTGTGTGTATGGCCAGTTATTGATTAGATATCATCAGGAGCAGGCCAAAGTAAAATGTGCCCCGATGATCAAATTAAAATTGCACCCTTAAAGCACAAATTTAAATTGTGCTCTAAGAAAGATAAGAAATATAACAATCGGGTAAAACAACACCCCCGCCTGCATTACAAAAATTTATAGTTAAAAGTAAGTTGTAAAATAATACATATCTTTGAAAGAAAACTACAGTATTCCAAAACTCCAACAAAATTTGTTGGAGTTTCGGAATACTGTAGTTTTCTTTCAATTATATTGAACTCCAAATAATATGACTTAGAAGTTATACTTCATATCTGTTCAATACATATTTTGTTTTATTTTTATGCCTTGAAACTTTTACCAAGGGACACTATTTTTTTGCACTTTTGCGTCTCAAATGATAAAGCATCCCAATACAAAGCTTACCTCGCTTACCGCTTAAAGCCGCCTGTGGATGTCATTAAATTGTAAAATTTAATTAAATAATTATACTATATACAAACACAAGATTAAAAATGTTTAAAGATGCGTACATGGACTAGAAAGCAGCATGAACTAACGCAGATCATAAAGAGAAAAACAACAATATAATAACCGTTGGATCCATAAATGAGTATTGATACATTTCTTCGACGTCTAATTACTGCAGTCTAAACACGCCCCGATAATACTAATTTTGCATATCTGCAAAATTTTCTTAGAATATTGAAAAACACAGATTCTATGTCACTTTAAAGATTAATATTTGTTTATATTATAAGTGTTTTGTTAGCTGCATAATTGATTAGCATCTATGCTGTGACTAGCTCTCATTGATATATCCTATTTTAAAGTTTTATGCAAGATTAGTAAATAATTGTCTTTTAACTACCCTACTGTAAATGCGTCTCCATGTAATGATCATGCTTTCTTTTTATGTTAACTACTGATCCCATTACGATCCCACTCTAAAAATTTTAGAATTAAAAGCTTATAATATTGCACAAAACATATATTATTTGAAAATTTTTTAAAAGTGCTAATTTAAAACAATCATATCTTTTTCATTATTTTTTTTAATAAACTTATTTTTGTCACATCTTCGGATCCCATTGAGATCTCACTCTGTAAATTTTAATATTTAAAGCTTATAACACTATAAAAAACATACTTTTTTCAAAATTTTTAAAAAACTATCTAAAATTATAATTTTTTTAATTAAAAAAAAAAAAAAAATTTCACTAAACATGCTCAAGTCTAGCATATCATATTAGACCTTATGAAATTCCCTTTAAAATAAGAGGTGTTGGTTAATTGCGCGAAACGGTCTGTTTAGTGTCTGCTAATACATCTAATCTTCAAAAAGATTACTTACTGGTCAATTGCTCGCAAACACTGTATAACCAGAGTCTGTCA
>WYDF02011759.1:0-13612 GCA_009867245.2 Adranes taylori
AATATTTGCTATCTAGAAGATGTCTGTATACCTGTGTCTATGCTGAGAATGATACGCTAAAGTAACTACGAATGATGTATTATAAGAGAATGTAGTATAATGTGCTAAAAATATTTCCTAACTCTCTTGCAAGGAAGCATTTCGGAGCCTGTATCTTTGGTCCAGTATAAAATTTCAAAAAACTAATTTCACATAAACCTTCTCGGGACTGTACTCAACAAATTCGTAAAGTTTCATGTCGATCGTATGGATGGTGTAGTCAGGCATAAAGGTCATACATACAGACATATAGACATACAAACATACATTGATTTATATATATATATATATATAGATAAAACGTTTGTTTTATTTCAGTTTCCCTCAAATGAATATGAATGGATATCAGTTGCAAAGCAATTTGAGGCCAAATGGAATTTCCTTAATTGTATAGGAGCAGTCGATGGAATTCATGTTCAGATAACAGCACCGTTAATTAGAGGTTCATATTTTTTTAATTACAATGGTTTCAATAGCCTGGTATTGTTAGCAATTGGAAATGCAAATTATGAATTCATATTACTCGATTTTGGTACTAATGGTAGAGTTTCCGACGGTGGAGTAATCGAAAACACAGTATTTTATCAAAAACTAATTAAAAAGGCATTGAAAATACCAGCACCCTAAAGTCCAACAAATTCTGAAATGACACTTCCATATGTATCTGTTGGTGATGAAGCTTTTAGCTTGAGATCCGATTTTATGAAACCCTTTACGCAAAGAGAATTAACTCCTTAATGCAAAATTTTCAATTATAGATTATCAAAATCACGTCGAATAATCGAAAACGTATTAGGTACAGTGACTGCACGTAGTCAAATTTTCCTCAGAGCAATAAATCTTAAAGTAGAAACCATTGAGAAGATCGTAATGGCATGTTGTGTCATACATAACTTTTTACGCCGAAAAATGACCGATCATTATATTTCAGCATTTGGTCTGGATGTAGAAGACATTGAGGATGGTACTATCCAGCTGGGCCTAAGACCAAAACCAAATATCCTAACCAATATTCAAAAAGATTTTTCTCAGCATGCAGCGGAAGAAGCAAAAATTGTGCGAGATTCATTCATGCATTATTTTAATACCGACGGGGCGCTACAATGGCAAAATAATATTATGTAAAACCAATAATGCACTGTATGTAATGAGTATTGAAAATATTGTATTGAAAATAAAATGTTTTGAATATATTATATATCTTAATAATTTCTTACCTTGTCGTTCTCATAAACATCACTTTCGCTGTTACTATCTATATTAGATACACTATCTTGAGGCATTTCTTGGTCCATTAAAAATTAAATCATATCAAAATTCCATACATTGGGTTGTAAACTTCGTCTGCTCCTGTACCAATCCTTTTACATAACTTAAATTTTTTAGTTCTCTACGAAAACCCCCTCGTAGAGAGTCTATTTTTTATAACCATTTCTCTTCACTTATTTTCGCCCACTTCTTTTAATTTATTTACTAATTCTTCATAGGCGATTTTCTTACTATGCCGGTCATGGTAATCTTTTGATTTAATTTTCCACAAACATGGAAAATTCTTGTACAAATTAATAAAATCGGTTGATAACATTAAAGCAATACAAGCCTAACTGAAAGTCAACAAATATAAAATTATGATCTTTTACGTTATACAGAGCCTCATCAATTTGCCTGATTAGTTTTAACCTCGAAGACTTTCTTACCGAAACCAATAAGAAATTTAGCGCTCATGAGAATTTCTTTGTGGGAGACATGAATATCAACATACTCAGTAAAAACCCTGTCACTGATGTATATTTAAATACGCTAGCCGAATTTGGGTTTGTGTCTGCCCATAAACTAGTGTTCAAGAAGCACTACAGAATTTCCAACATGTATAGATCACATTTTTATTAAAACTTGAATCGCAAACTTTGAATTTGAAACTGAGAAGTATATAAAATCTTATGTAATAAAAACTTCTATAACTGATCATTTCAGTGTGTAGCGTAAAATTGCAATTAACCAAGGTCATAATGATAATATAAAAAATATAAAATTTATAAAACACTAAACTGTAAACAGTGACTTACCCAACTACAATTGGGATGAAATTTATCAAAAAAAGATATTAATGTTGCCTCTGAATCATTTATACAAGTAATAAATTATTACATACAAAACGACTACAGTTAAAATACCTGATAAGCGAAAGACTGGAGCACACCAGGTCTTCTAAAATCAATCAATTAAAAATAAGCGTTATACAGAATTAAAAACTTCGTGGACGTGATCGCTATCCCATTTTATATACTGGAAGTCGTTCCTTGTATTAAATTTTTAATAACACGAAACTTGAACCTTTTAATTTTGACTGTCACTTAATAACTCGTTTATTAAATTGAATTTGCAGAATAGTTGTTTAGGGTAAATTAAATAAAACTTGCGGAATCTATAAATTTCCTACTCATAAATCCCTCGGTTCCTGCACTTGGCAATGACGCGGACAGCTTGATCCGCTTTGCCACAACCTAAGGCCGCTCTTGCTCACCTTAGCTCATATTTGCCTAAGCTCGGCTGTCCGCTTTGGTTGTCCTTGACTCACTTTTGGAAAATTTCTAACACAGCAGTCTAGCGTGCTTCGCAGGTCAGATTGTCCTGAACTTTTAAATTCGTGTACGAACAAATTTTCCAACCCATAAATCCCCCGGTTCTCATATTTATCAACAGGATGAACAGTCGAAAAGTATGAAACTTGTCGTTTACAATTATTTTTTCCTATCTATAATAGTTCCTGAGATACATCGAAAAGTTTGTTAAACTTTAAACGTGGAAACGTCGCATTCTATACCAGTTGTATCATGTGCACTAATGTCGTTCGACGGATAATACAAGGCAGTATATGCAAACAAAAGGTCATAAAGGACAATAACAAAATATTCGAATATATTTTTTTTTCAGTGATTATACAAGACCATTTGCCCTCAATGAAATACTAGAGTAAATTGAAAAAGAAGATGAAATTCGAGATAATAGTTATATATTTCCTCCTGAAAACGGCGTTGAAACCGATGAGGATTTGAATAAGCTGAAATTGTGAACTCATGTATAAATGTAGAAAATATACCCGGATCTGATATTTATGATAGTGATGATGATGTGGCCTTCGCTACATTGATGTGTCAATTATTGCCGAAAGGTTGAAAACTACAAATCGTCCAAGAAGCTATTTGTGGAAAAAAGTTGACACAATATCGCAATTGTCCCAATAAAATGAATTTAATAATGCAAAATTAGATCTGTCTCCTAATGAATGGTTTCATAAACTTTTGGTGAGGAAATAATCAATCTTTTTATTGCTTTTTCCAATATCTATCCACGTCAAACAATCGACCAGGTGATATCGAGTCAAATGAAATACGCTCTTCTTGCTATTTTATTACTCAGTGAGTATCATACTGTTTCTCGCAGAGATATGTTGGAAATTCTCCAAAGATACTAAAAGTGAATTGGTATGTGAAGCCATGTCCAAAAATTGCTTTAGATTTATCATGCAAAATTTACATTGTTGCGATAATAACAATCTAAAGAAACACGATAAATTTGCAAAAATGCGCCCACGTTTCGAAATTTTAAATAAAAAGTTCATAGATTTGGCGCCCGTGGAAGAAAACCATAGTGTAGATTATTCAATTGATCCATACTAGGGTCACCACGGTACCGAATAATTTATTCGTGGTAAACCCATTAGGCGAGGTTATAAATTTTGGATCGGGAGTACTAAGAATGGCTATATAGCGTGGATTGAACACTATCAGGGAGCAAACACATTGCTTCCCAATAAAATGGTTGGTTTAGGGATAAGCGTTGTGGTCACATTTGACCATGCAATTCAGCGAAATAATCCTAGTGTTCCATACAGTATTTAATTCAACAATTTATGTACGACAGTGAAGTTATTTGAGCTACAATCGAGACGCCTAAAGGAATCAGACACTATTAGAGGAAATAGGTTAGGGAAATTCTATTGATTGCCCCATTCCAATACAATAAAAAAAGATAGAGGTTTTTTGGATTATATTTCTACAGAAAAAACTGAAATCCCCGTTTGCAAATAGAATGACAATAATGTTGTTTCGTTTGCAACAAATTATTGCTCAGTTCTATAACACGGGTTAAAAGATTTTCTCCAGTAGAAACGGAACAGATATCTGTACCTCTACCAAATATCGAAAAAAAATGTTATGAAAATATGAGAGGAGTAGATCGAGCGGACCTAATTATTAGCTTTTACAGGGTGTCTATTAGAGGCAAAAAGTGGTATGTTCCACAGATAAGCCACTTTATGGACATGGCTGAACATAATGCTTCGCAGCTTTATAAAACGAACGATGGAAAACTACATCATCTAGGATTTAGACGATCCTTTGGAATTTACCTTAGGAATTTTAGAATCCTATAAAAAGGATTACAAGAGAGGACCAAGTAGCTCTTCAAAATCTCTACATAGCTATTCAAGATATGATGGCATGAATCATTTGATCGCTTACCAAGATAAATAAACACGGTGTAAATTATGTAACAAGAAATATAATTTTTTTTGTTAAAAATGTTTAATAGCCATGTCATGTAATAGAAATGTCATCCGAAAGATTGTTTTTTTAGTTACCACACAAAATAAAATGTTTTCCAAAATAAAATATTCATGTAAGATGTTATATATAAAAATAAATATAATATAAAAATGTAACTTATTTTGCCATTGTCCTTTTAAAAGAACACCGAATTTGGAAAAACTAAAAATGATAAAAAAATTATTTTAATTATTATTTTTATCATGTTTAAATAAAAGTTTACCAAAACAAAATTGTTTTCGACAAAAAATAGTTTCGGCAAAATCCAGGTTAATCTCTGAAATAAAAATATCGCTTCCATTTTCTTCTTAAAAAGGATCAAAATGGCTTTCGATTTTTGATCCAGGGTCTCACAAATCATTTCTAATGGGATTTGGTAACCAAAGGCGCCAAAGAGTATCTACGAGTTATAGATTTAAAGCCCCGATATAATCTAAAATATACTCTGACTGCAATGATTTTATGTAAAATGTAATTAAAGGTTGCCAATCTATAAGTAATATTTCTCAAAGACATTTTATATCCGGTGTATTCAATCGTAATCATATTATCAGATAATTAGATCTATTTTATAAACTCACTATAATTTCCAAACTGCATTAAACTAATCAAAAAGGAAATTTAGATTTTCACAAATATGTTTGTCTTTGAGCTTGAAATTTAACTCGTTTAAACTCTTTCTCACATCAAATATATTACGAAATGTAAATTTCTTGTATACAACGCAAAAGTTTTATGATTATCCGCCGTTAGAAAATTGTCTAATTCCTAATTTACTATTTTATCATTTTCGTAAGTATACAATTTCTTCACTATTTCAGAAAATACAATTTAAGTTGATTTAGCGCTAACAGAATATAACTGGTACAATGTCACAAATTGAAAATGGTCTTTATCAAAATACATCAAACAATTATTATCGCTTAGTAGGATACCAATAAAATGTACTTTTTGAGATACTTATCAAAATAACTTCTTTTCGGTTCGTAGGACATCGAACAATGTACATTTCGGGATATTTAACAATATAACTCATATAACTACTTCTGGCGTACAGGACACTATAAGAAAATTTAATTTTTTAAACTATTTATTAAAGTGTATCTTCAATAATTTATCAATGTCCTTACAAATCATATTTGATGGCACTTTATCCAGGACACCAATAAAAACGGGTAGTCATTTGAGGCACTCTGCAAATACTTTTGGACCCCTTGAGGTAGACAAAAAATTTCAGAAATTGTTTTTGATGGGTTGTACGCTTAGAAATAGTATGTATGAGAGAGAAACATAGACAGAGCGAGAGAGGGCAGGACATCCCCAACAATGTGGTCTCATTCCACTTTTCACCCAAACTACTTTGTTTCTCATCTTATTCCAACCCTCACATGCCTTTACCCATTTCCTCCCTCGTCCAATACCAGTTCCCTGTTTCTTCGCTCCCACACTGTCCACCATGATATACTTATACCCACGGTTATAGCTTGTTTCTCTCAATCTTACATCCTCATCTTGCTTTTCTACTTCCTTCGTCCGTTCTAATACTTTATTTATATTATAACTTTTTTCCATACTTTTTCGATACCATAAACCATCCAACCCTTTCATAAATCTTTCGTTTCTCCGTATTCCACACACTCATGCTTTCCCTTTCAACATCTCCTTCATCGCACCTAAGCACATCCGCTTATCCATACTATTATTGTTCTCCATAATCACTTTACTTTCATACCTCAGCACGTTTTTAACCTCTTCACGCTACACTTATACCTATTTAATTCTTGCAGTACAATTTAAATCGGGAATCGATTTCTCTACCCCAATTATCTTTCCTATTTACACCCTCTCCATATCTTTTCTGTCAGTCACTGTCAAGCATGAAAAGGGAAAAACATTTACATATATTTTAATTTTTATAATGTAGTTTTCTTCGCATTCATTTAAAATACAGCGCTGAGCTTATAAGAAGAAAGTTTGAGATACTTATTAAAATAACTTCTTTTCGGTTCGTAGGACATCGAACAATGTACATTTTGGGATATTTAACAATATAACTCATATAACTACTTCTGGCGTACAGGACACTACAAGAAAATTGAATTTTTTAAACTATTTATTAAAGTGTATCTTCAATAATTTATCAAAACACCTCAGAAAATTCTTTCATGGGACACGGGTAAAAACTTATTATGCCAGCTATGTATCAATGTCCTTACAAATCATATTTGATGGCACTTTATCCAGGACACCAATAAAAACGGGTACTCATTTGAGGCACTCTGCAAATACTTTTGGACCCCTTGAGGTAGACAAAAAATTTCTGAAATTGTTTTTGATGGGTTGTACGCTTAGAAATAGTATGTATGAGAGAGAAACATAGACAGAGCGAGAGAGGGCAGGACATCCCCAACAATGTGGTCTCATTCCACTTTTCACCCAAACTACTTTGTTTCTCATCTTATTCCAACCCTCACATGCCTTTACCCATTTCCTCCCTCGTCCAATACCAGTTCCCTGTTTCTTCGCTCCCACACTGTCCACCATGATATACTTATACCCACGGTTATAGCTTGTTTCTCTCAATCTTACATCCTCATCTTGCTTTTCTACTTCCTTCGTCCGTTCTAATACTTTATTTATATTATAACTTTTTTCCATACTTTTTCGATACCATAAACCATCCAACCCTTTCATAAATCTTTCGTTTCTCCGTATTCCACACACTCATGCTTTCCCTTTCAACATCTCCTTCATCGCACCTAAGCACATCCGCTTATCCATACTATTATTGTTCTCCATAATCACTTTACTTTCATACCTCAGCACGTTTTTAACCTCTTCACGCTACACTTATACCTATTTAATTCTTGCAGTACAATTTAAATCGGGAATCGATTTCTCTACCCCAATTATCTTTCCTATTTACACCCTCTCCATATCTTTTCTGTCAGTCACTGTCAAGCATGAAAAGGGAAAAACATTTACATATATTTTATTTTTTATAATGTAGTTTTCTTCGCATTCATTTAAAATACAGCGCTGAGCTTATAAGAAGGAAGTAGCTTGAGGATGAGAAAGTAACTCATACTCCAAGTTACTTTCGCTGAACGCCTGTATTAAAATAGTTAATTAACATTAGAAATTAACAGTAGAGGAATATCTAGATAATGTTAATTACGGCTATTATTATCCTGGATATTTCACAGAAGAAATATTAATTGCATTTGTACTTGTCGTTTTCAAGAAAGGAAACCTCTTTACAGTCCAAAAGGCTCAAGTGATAAGTAAAGATAAGATTATATAAGATTAAAATGATCTTCAAGATAAAATGCATATTCAAACCCAGGAGAGTATAGATATGATATAAAGGTACTTGTTCATAAAGAAAACGGATCAAGTACGCAGCAAGTAATCGAAAAAAGATCAAGTACGCAGCATGAGAGCAAACCTATAATATTCTGTAGTTTAATTATTCTTCTAACGAAAATATATACTATATTAATTCAACGCTGTATGCATGTTATCATTAATATTCAATATCTATTAAACGTGTGCTATACTAAAGCTATCAAAGGCATGTTCATGTCGTCAATTCATTTACACATGTTTTTAGTACAATGCAATATTATTATTATTAAAATATCATCATAAAATAATCATAAACCTAATTGAACTATACGTGTTTGTAGATTGGTACGATATTACAAATATAAACAATTTAGTACCAAGCAAATGCGAAAATACTTCTAAATCAAGTGTATTGGCTTTGCATATATAATAATATGTTATAATGAATGAAATTCCGCAGTGATTCCGCAAAACGGCTTTCTAATTTTTTTTTAATCCAATATGACAGACAGGACCCATTTCTTTTTTTCAGAAAATTCATATTCTAACTAGGAGCTGAAATTTGGCTCGCATATAGCACCTTATATTATGCGTTGAATAAAAAAAAGTCCCATTTTGACAAATTTTATAGGAAGCGGTGTTGTCGCGTTTGAAGTTTAACAAACGTTTTGAAAGATCTTCGGAACGATAAAAGATAAACTTTATTATATAAGCTACATAAAGGCCCTCCGATTTTATTAGAAACATTTTTCCCAAAAACACAATTTAACATATATATATATAGCGTGTTTTTGTTTTGCAAATTTTTCAGTTAATTTTCTCAGAAACTAGACATGTAATTTTGATTAATTTTCTTGTATCGAAAGCTCCTTTAATACTTAAGCGACTAAGCGACTTTACAACACTCACACATCATAGCACCGGAGTAATTTAACCTTGAAAAAAAATGTACTGCCCTAAATATCTCGGTTCCTATGAAAGTTGACAAAATGAAAGTCGGGGAACATATGTAAGTCGGACGGACATTAATTTTGCCAGTATACGCAACTAAATATACTTAATCAATTTTGAACAATAATTTTTTCTAACTTTTTAGTTACAGCCTGTATATTTTTTTACATTTTGGTAGCCCTTCTAATTCTATTTAAAATGATATGACACATGATGGGTTTAACTCGTAACGTTTCAAAGATATGTCCTTTAACAACTTAAACTTTCGCAACTTCTCGCCGACATTCAACAATCATATTATATACATATAAGGCCTACATATATGTAAAGTTACAGGAATAATTATTTTACGTAGTATGAGACATATAAACTGCTTTTGCAATTGAATAAATGTTGTATCAGTGACGGGTGCATAATATAATTTTATGAGGGTTTCAAAATGATTATTTCATTGAGAAATTCAGTTTTAAAATGAGAAGTCTGAAATTTCGTTCGCATATATTATATTATGCGTCGAATGAAAGTAGTGCCATCCCTGCAAGTGATTTTGAGAGCAACGTTGCCACATTTAAAATTTTACAAACTTTTTATATTTCTCAGGAACTATAAAAGATAGGACACTTGAATAAAATTTATTACATAGGCTACCAAAAGCTCGTTCAATTTTAATTGAAATATTTTTTTCTAACAATACAAACTAACATATATACAGGGTTTTGCTGTTTTATAATCTTTGCGATCGATTTACTTGAGATCGGCTATAGTACTACATTAAACATATCGGTTCCTATGAAAGTTGAAAAAATTAAACTTTACGCAAAGCGGGCACGAAGAAACGGTGACTCAAAAGCGGTAGTGGGAAAAATGTGAGAGAAGAGCAGCCTTAGCCCGCGCCGTTGACAAATTGGGGACGGGGGCATTCATGGATAGGCGATTTATATAGGTTAGTGTAATATTGTTTAGTTTACCCTAAACACTATTGCGCTAATTGAATTTAACAGACGACTTAAAAGGTGACAGTCAAAACTAAAAGATTCACTTTTGTTTTATGCAAGATATAACAAAACGTAGGACTTCCAGTATGAATGATTGGGTGGCGATTACGGCCGCGAATTTTTCTCCATTCATCCAAAACAGATCATTTTTGCTTTCTCTTACACATACTAATATTTTTCTTTTCATTATATTTACTTAAAGCCCTTTCTTTATCATATATATGTCTGCTCCCTCTATCATCTCACTTATCTCTTTTGTATTATTTGCCATGTTCACAATATCCTCCGCGCATCCCAGTCTCTAAATTTTCTGTTTGTTTATCAATATATGTCGAGATGGCCCGTTTCTCATTACTTCTTCTAACTTAGACAGAAATGCATTAAAATTAGTGGAACTCGGAGCACTCTTTTGTCCTACTCCACTTATTAATATAAATCATCCTCCTACTTTTTTCTACTTCTTCTTCAGCTCCATCGTACATATTTCGAATCATCCCTTTTAATCTCATTGATAATCTCACTGCCTCCATTCTATCCTATGATTTTATCTGCACTATCTTATCAAAAACAGATTTCAAGTCTTGAAACAGCAAATGGAGCTTTCTCCCTAAACATACCTCTCCTTGTATTAGGTAATTGATTGTCACTATCTTGTCTGAGTATAATCCATAAATGAATCCTGTCTGAGTTTTTGATAAAACAGTTGTTTCATTTAACTCGTTTCATTTAGCTCTAATTTTCTGTTTACTATTCTACCATACAACATATAAATACCATTCATTACGCTCCCTTATAGCTTTCATCCTCACTAAATCATTTTTATACTGGCACTTGTATATACCCTTTCAGCCCTTTTACATACCTTTGTTTCCATATGTATTTTGAATTTGTATTTGATTAATATACGAATTAGAAAATCCGTTATTGGTATGCAGGATTCAGAAGAAAATGACTATTCTAAAGTATATATAAAAATGCATCTACATTTTTATCAATTTGTGTACGACATTGCACAAGAAAAGATTTTTTCAATGAATTTCTCAAGTTATCTCAGAAGAGTCTTTTCAATGTCCGTAAGTAATGGATTTTCTAAAATATTAACAACATGCTTCAGCAAATCGTTTTCGATGTATGAGACCGAAATTAAGTGGAGTTGAAAAAGAGGATATATCAGTTATTTATCATAATAATTCAGAAAATTCGATTAAATATACCGGCTACATAAATTAATAAATCAAAAAATCTTGAAATCAAAAGTCTTTTATAGTGTGAAATAAATCTGAAATAGATTAAACTTATTTGAAACTTACAGCCACATAATTGTTTAAAGTCTGGAATTAATTACCTGATATCAGTGCAATAAACCATATAACTGCAATAGCTGATTTTGCTCTTCCTGTTGAGGATTTAAATTTAAGTGGAAAGCATATAGCATACCATCGGTCCACTGATATGAAAGTTAATGTTAAAACTGACACGGTTACGGAAACTGTCTGCAACAAAAGAAACAGCATGAATATTTTATGTATCAAATTGTTTTCAGGTTGTATTAAGTTTAAGATAATTATTTTTTGTGTATTTAAAGTGACTTTTATTTGTTTCTTAAAAGTTTGGGATATAATGCGATTCATATATTTTCCTTTCTATTATTAACTTAAAGCGTAAAAGTATGCAGGATTTCAACCCACGAAAAAACTAGAGGGATGCTAAAATTGATTTTTCTTAGCAAATAACTAAAGAAACTACTTATTAAATAAAGAAGGTACGTAGTATTTACTGTCTCGCAGTAAGGCGAATTATTTAATAGATAGGGGCTAATTTCGAAAATTGCAAACGATAATTGTAGGAAGACTAGTTGTAGGAATTAGTCTTTCAAAACTTGAAATAAGCTGAACACGTGTTTCTGGCATAGGATTATATCCGTTATCAACACCTTCTCTTTTTCAGCTATAGGCGCAAGATACCATTGCATCGGATTACAAATCAAACACTCAATCTATAAACCTCGGAAAATCTAATTCTTACAATTAACCTCTTGAACACAATGTGTATGAGAATTTGCATATATTAAGATGTTATATATGTATTTCGTTGATATTGCATTTGGAATAATGCAATGTATCATTTGTGTGTAACATGTTTGAACTAAATGGCAACTTTTTATCTTGAGATAAACTATTAAAGTGTTTATAACTAATTCTTGAAGCAAGGGACTTTAACAATCAAAGTTCGCCTCGTATACTCTTCCCTTGGGGATTTTTTTTCTGAGAAGTATCAGACCGCCTTATGATGGCCAAGTCTGTTTCATCTACAGTATTTAGTTTAACGCACTAACACGATTTATTAAATAAAGAATGTATGTAGTATTTACTGACTCGCAGTACGGCGAATTATTTAATAGATCGAATTAGTGGTACAAAAATTGAGGCAAGTTAGACACGTGTTTCTGGCATAGGTTTATAGGCGTTATCAACACCTTCTCTTTTCCCAACTATAAGCGCAAGACATCATTGCATTGGGTCAGAAAATACTACATGCAGTCTTTATTTAATAAATCAGATTAGTGCGTTAAACCAAATACTGAAGATGAACAACGGGTGTTAAAGGTGTTAAGCTTTGATTCTTAAAGCCTGCTTTCAATTAAGATCATTGTAGAAAAACTTGGCC
The DNA here is from genome assembly GCA_009867245.2 of Adranes taylori. Taxonomy (NCBI): domain Eukaryota; kingdom Metazoa; phylum Arthropoda; class Insecta; order Coleoptera; family Staphylinidae; genus Adranes; species Adranes taylori. Next base: position 12,608 of record WYDF02011759.1, read on the forward strand.
ATCCTCAGGTGGTCCGAAGCTTCTGAGAAAAAGAACCCAATAGAAGTGTATACGAGGCGAACTTTGATTGTTAAAGTCCCTTGCTTCAAGAATTAGTTATAAACCCTTTAATAATTCATCTCAAAATAAAAAGTTGCTATTTCGTTCAAACATGTTACACACAAATGATACACTGCATTATTCGAAATGCAATATCAACGAATAAATAAATATAATATTTTAATACATGTAAATTCTCATTCACATTGCGTTCAAGAAGTGAATTGTAAGAATTAGATTTTTAGGGGCTTATAGCATACTGATTGAGTATCGGATTTGTAACCCGATGCAATGATGTCTTGCGCTATAGTTGAAAAAGAGAAGGTGTTGATAACAGCTATAAACCTATACTAGAAACACGTGTCCACCTTGTTTCAATTTTTGAAAGACTAATTCTTACAATTTCCTTATCGTTTGCTATTTTCAAAATTAGCCCCTGTCTATTAATGAAACGATATTAAGCATATTCCGTGTTGGCGTTTGAACAAAAAAAAGAAAGAAAATTGTCTACAAAATTTATATCAAGCATGTCATTCGAGAAAACATTTCCAAAAAAAATACAAAATGCAAAATGAAAACCTGCAATCTACTGCTGGCCTCCTGTCATAGTAGTCCTGACATTTTATCAGAGGTGCAGGAGAGATGTTGCACCCACATGATTTTACATATACATGTTTATACTCAACTTTGGGAAATCACGTATCCATTCTTTTATCGCTGTATAGTTCCCGCAAAGTTGCATATTGCGTTTCTCCATTTTTCCTAGTTATTATCATATGGTTTAAATTAGATCAAGAAGTTATCTGATTTAGAAGCACGATCGTCACAAGATATAAGCACGCAGTTTGTCTGATTATCGAACAAGCACTTCAAGTGCAGGCTTAGCGACGTCGCAATCAAAATAGCCCAGGTATTGAATAATGCACTGCCTGAAGAGTATTAGAGAAATTCTTTGACATAGGAGAC
>WYDF02011770.1:0-27006 GCA_009867245.2 Adranes taylori
TATATATATACAATTTTTTAATAGAGACGATATTGCTACCTTCTAAAGCAAAGAGATAGAGAAACGTCTAAATGGGGAAAAATGTAGGTAATTATAAAAAATAAGCAAATAAACATCAACAATCAAATTTTCAGAGCCGTACTTGAAATATTTCCGATAGGTAATATCATTATTATTTTTTTAATACGCGCCTGGATTTTTTTCATCGAATCGTTTCGAAATTGTATTCTTAATAGAACCCTGTATGATTAAAAATCATTAGTAATAGTTTTTGTTGATTTCAAATTGTTTCTTATTTTCAGGACCGGACTTACATTGATTAGTACCAGTTGCAATTTAAAACTTATTTACATTTTTTGTGTTAGACATTTTTAAGTAAATAGATTTCTATTGGAACTAATCGAGCCAGGTCCGGACCTAAAAATATAAACCATGTAGAAATCAACATGTATGTTACTTATGCAACAAAAAGTCATTTCAAGTTTTGTAGTATTATCGGAAATAAAAATGCTAGAGTAATTTTAGAAAGTCATACAATTTTGTTTTTTTGTAATTATTTCAAATACGGCTCTGAAAATTTGAATGCTGATCTTTGTTTTTTAATTATATACTTTCTTTCCATTTGAACGTTTCTCCATCTTTTCTACTTTTAAGAGATAGCAATATTGTCTGTATTAGAAAACTTGAAGCCTGTAAATGTATATCTTTTTTTAATGTAAATTTTTATTCACTTTATTATTAATTTCAAATAATACAAATTACTAAAACATATAAAAATCGATATAAAATTCTTGTCATGAAAATTTTCAAGTTCTGTCTTCTTAAACGGACGTATATTACTTATTACACGGGCCGCAATTGTTTCTATTGCCTTGGGGAGGGGGTCGCTACTATCCCCCCGGAGTTTCGCTCCTCGTTAGGTACGTGTGTGTTTAATCTTTATACATCGACGTGGCATTATGCTACAAACACTGCACTTAAAAATGGTGTATTTTTATCATTGTACCGTTAGTCAATTGACATCGTTTAGTATTAATTCAATGCATCGTGTAATTTTATTTTATCAGTTTCCTCTTAATTGAAATATCGAAGTTCTGAACTATTTACCCCTTAATTTTTTTAAGATCACTCAGTCTTGACTGTCCATAATACTTCTTTATAAATATGCCAATATAATGTTACATACATACATACACAAACACATCTCCTTTTTACGAAATTTAATCAGATTTAATCCTGATCACTTAAAAATATGAGGAAATTTTTATCAAATAAGCTCGGTTGGATATAATTTCTTCTACGCGTCGAAGATGAGTGGAATGAGAGCGAAGTATTTCCCTCCTTTCGTAAACTCATTTCCCCGAGCACTAATAAAATATCACCCTTTCATTTCGTAGTGTTCTCAATTTCCACAGCCTTCTCCCTAAGATTCTAATACCATTGACGTACCGTATTTGATCTAATATGAAATTTATTATACCTAGACTGTTCATAACTTTTATTCACATTGTTCTAATTTAATGGAATAGTATTTAATATTAAATTTAATCAAAGTACAGTGGTGACCACATAAATTGACCACGGGCTACAAAATTATGTCCAGTAAATTAACATATTATTAATTTTACTGTATTTTCGTCTTGTACACTTCAAATTGTCTAATTATGCTAAATCCATATCTCCTCAATGCATGTCTACATACCTCGATGAATTTTCCAATTAATTTAAATAAAGGCAGAAAATTTATAGATTCGTCCCATAAAATCACTGCTGTTGCTGGTGTTGCTGCTTCTTCTTTCCTTGTTTTTCCTTGCATGTCCTCACAGGCGTCGGGCGCTTCTGTCCATAACCAATCTTCTTAATTCCCTCCTCCGCGCAAGGTCGAACACATAGTTGTCTCATTCCAACCTGGGTCGTCCCCTTCCTCTCCCTGAAACACTTGTTTGGGCTTCCTTTCCTCTTCCGTTCTTATTAGCTGTCCTAACCATCCAAGTTCTTTCCATTCAATTAAACTAATCAGTACTTCTTGGTTGATGCATTCTTCCGTTATCATCATGTTTCTGATCATATCTCTGATTGTCTTTTCAACCGTTTTACGTAGGAACCTTCTTTCCTTGGCAGGAAGTCTACTCTAATTTTTTTTGTAACTTTAACCTATGGTCATGAGTATTATAAAGAGTAGAGGACTAAGTTCGTCACCCTGTTTTACTTCTCTTTCCATTGTGAATTCCTTTGAGGTTTGGCCATTTATCCTCACTATTCCTATAACTCCTCCACAGACTTTTTATTACCTTTATCAATTTGGGCTAACATGCGATCCATAGCTGTTCTCTTGGTGATCTGTCAAAGATCAATGAATGCTACATATAATTCTCCTTTACAAATTAGGATTTTTCTGCTGCGTTTCTCAAACAAAAGATCAGTTCTTGTGTTTGTCGATTAGGTTTCAATCCAGTCAGTTCTTCCTCCAATTTCTGCTGCATATGTCTTCTCTTATAAGTTTAGCTTCTGAGGGACTGGATGTAAGCATATGGCTCTATAATTATAGCGATCGTTTGAACTTCCTTTCTTGTGAATGGGAACGGTGATATTCCGTTCCCAGTCTTCTGGTGCTTTCTTAGAGGCCCACAATCACTCGAAGCGACGCCAAATCCATTTCTCTAATTCGTTTCCTCCAAATTTCACAAACTGGATAAATATTATCCCAGCCTGTTGCATTGACTTTCTTGCATCTTGTATCTTTTACACCCTCTTCATTGTTGCTCTCCTTCTCTGGCAATATGCCCTCCCTTCCATCGTTTCTCTTGAAGATTTCTGCATAATATTCACTTAACGACTATAGAATGTCTTTAATATTGGTTTTAAGTGTGCTATTCTTGTCCTTGATGTTTCTAATTGTTGGATAGAAATAGATAGTTAAAGACATAATTTAATCTTTCTAAACTATAACTGCTGTCGCATCTCTGTATATCTAAACGTATCTAAACAGCAATCTTTTTGGAAGAGAAAGATAAAGAACTAGATCAATATTCATAGAAGAACAGACTAAGAGCTCAGGCTGGCTTTTATGTGCATGGCGTTCTTTCTCCCTCTTCACCTTTCTTGTCCCCATTGTAGTGCTCTAGTTGTTTCCCTAAGTGTAGTCACAGCGATTTCTCGATATCAAATTCGCTGCTTATTGCAGCCGTCCAATTTCGCCCGCTTAATCGCCGCGTCACGAACGACTAAAATAATGTTTGAACCTTAGGACCGCCCATATTTATCAGCATTTGGGGAGAAGATTGCAGGCTTCAGATCTCGAATAAAAGTTCACTGCATCCGCTTTTCCATGCACATTTTTGTGGTCCTTCGAACCGGATCAGTCCGGATCTAGTGACTGATTTGTGTGTTTAATCTTTATTTACACTCTGTGGGAAAGTAGCACTGGGTGACGTCAAATATTTGCGTTAATTATTCTAATGGGATCCTTAAGTTGACCTTCCAACTCCTTTATTTCTCTACCTTCTTTTGTAGTCTAGCACGATTCTATCCATTAGTTTGGTCGAGGTTTTTCTAAGAAATTTTGGCATGTGCGCCCTTTAGCGATAGACTTCGATTGTTGTTCCTGTTATAAAATATTCATTCTTTTTATATAAAAATGATGAATTGTATGTAATGAAATTATGCACCTAAATTTTTTTTTCTATTATTGATATTTTGTTCATCTCTTAATTTTCACTATCAGTTTATTAATTGATTATTAATGAAACTAATTAGCGTTACGATTGATCGTACCATTGATATCAACTGGAGCTCATCTTTTAATTAACCCGCATGTTTTTATTACTTTATTAATTAGCGATATTAATTTTTTATGTTAACTGATTTTTCCTTATTTATTTAATTGATTACATGTGTAGTTTCTAATTATTATAACTTTCGACTTTTGTTTTTGTGTTGCTAAGCAATCCATTCTTAGCAGTTCAGTTAGTCGCACAAATTTCATAAAAATCAATATACAAAATTGCGGAAATGCGACATTTTAAATCTTCCTATAAATTCCAGTCCCACGATAGAGCTGGAAATTTATACATAATTTGTTGCAGCATCTAACAATTGTATTTATTCGATTTTAATATTTATAATAGAAAGCTATATTGCCACGTGTCAAATTAAAACTTTTGCGATATCTCTGGAACCGTTGTAGATAAAAGATTCAAATAAACTGTTAATAGCGCTGTACGAATGTTATGTTTTCATTTTAAGCAATTTTTCCAAAAAATTACAATCCCATGGTAGTGTTGCATTTATTCGATTTTAATATTTTTATTAGAAAGCGATGTTGCCACGAGCTTAAAATGGAAACTTTTCTATAAGTTTCCCGATGGTGTTGAAAATTTATACATACTTTGTTGCAGCATGTAACAACTGTATTTATTTAATTGCAATATTTGTGATTATTGCTTGTCGCAGTTGTCACGTGTCAAATTGAGACTTTCGAAATGTTTGGAACCATTGGAGCTAAAAGATTCAAATAAACTTTGTTAAATTGCGTGTTAAGAATGCTGTTTTTATTTTTGTAAAATAAAGGTCTGCCTTTAAAGAAGGTCTTGCCCACGATAGAGCTGAAAACTATATATAGTTCGTTGCAGCATGTTAACTGTATTTATTCGATTTTAATATTTGTAATAGAAACCGATGTTGCCACGTGTCAAATTAAAACTTTTGCGATATCTCTGGAACCGTTGCAGACAAAAGATTCAAATATACTCTGTTATAGCGCTTTAACAATGTGTTTTCATATTAAGCAATTTGTTGTAAAACAAATCTCCGTGTACTATATAAATGTTTATAATGTTACGTATGCAGGACAATTTGTATAACAAAAATTAAAGACAACATTTATAGACCAGCATAAAATTAAAACCTAGCATTCTTAAAGCGCTATTTGACAAAATTTATTGCAATCTTTTATCTGCAACTGTTCCGGAGATATCGCAGAAGTTTCAAGTTTACCACGTGGCTGCAGCGCTTTCTATTAAAACTACTTAAATCGAATAAATGGTGCAACAAACTGTATAAATTGTCAGCTGTAACGTAAAATTGGATTTTTTTAGGAAAATTTAAAATGACACATTTTAATTCTCTATCTTGTATAAAAAAATGGACATACGAGTAAAATGACATATATCATATTATCTGCCCATCTGGGATAGAATCTGCCCTACGCAACTTGTGCATACATAATTCGTCCCAACTTTTGGAAATTGAAGTCTATTCTTTTATAGCTGCAATTGAACGGTTTCAATCGTAAGGACTGGCTTAATAATATTCGGAATTTCAATCTCGAATTAATTCAAAGTTGTAATTGTTTCGGACTTAGTTCTTCGTTTACGTATTTTAATTTACCATACGATTGGAATTTTTAGTAAAATTTAAAATGACTCATTTCCATCATCATCTTTTATACAACTCATGGATCTGTCAGTAAACGCACACGCGTATGTCGTTAACTAAGTCAAAAGTTGATATCTATTTAATCCTGGTTATGTTAACGTTATAACTAATCTTATAATTAAACGTTCAGTAAGTTCAACATTCAGTTAGTCGCCTAAATTTCATTGAAAATCATAGAAATTAATTTCGATGAGCGTATATTCAAGGAAATGCGCCATTCAAGGAAATGCGCCATTTTAAATTTTCCTATAAATTCCAGTTCCACGATAGAGCTGGAAATTTATACATTGTTAGAGCATGTAACAAATGTATTTATTCGATTTTAATATTTGTAATAGAAAGCAATATTGGCAGTTGCCAAATTAAAACTTTTGCGATATCTCTGGACCCCTTGCAGCTTAAAGATTCAAATAAACGCTGTTTATAGCGCTTTAAGAATGTTGGGTTTTTATTTTAAGCAATATTTTGTAAAACAAAACTCCTTACACTATACACATGGTGTTTATAGTTGACTATTTAATTTTTGTTTTACATAATATAAGGAACCATATGTATAACAAAAATTATATAGCCAACCTTTAAAGACCAACCTAAAATAAAAACCTAGCATTTTTAAAGCGCTATTTGACAAAGTTCATTTGAATCTTTTATTTGCACCGGTTGGAGAGATCGCAAAACTTTCAGTTTGACACGTGTCAACGTCGCTTTCTATTTAAAAATTCAAATCGAATAAATACTGCTGATGCATAAACTGTGCATACATTTTCAGTCCTACCGTGGGATTGGACTTTGTTCTAGGAAAATTTAAAATATACAAATCAATTTCCATGAGTCTATACAAAATGGCGGAAATGTGCCATTTAAAATTTTTCTATAAATTCTAGTCACTCAGTAGAGTTGAAAATTTCTACATAGTTTGTTGCAGTATCTAACAACTGCATTTATTTAATTGTAATATTTGTAATAGATAACGTTGTCACGTGCCAAATGTAAACTTTCGAAATGTTTGGTACAGTTGCAACTAAAAGATTCAAATCAACTTTGTTAAATAGCACTTTAAAAGTATTTTTTTTTGTAACATAAAGATCTGGCTTTAAAGGTTAACATTTAATGTTTGTGATACATATTGTCCTATCTATGTAAAACAAAAATTAAATCGTCAACCTTTAAAACCAGATTACATATAAAAAATAGCTTAAAACAAAAACCCAGAATTCTGAAAGCACAATTTGACAAAGTTCATTTGAATCTTTTATCTGCAACGGTTCGAAAGATATTACAAAACCTTCAATTTTAGCACGTGGCAACATTGTTTTCTATTTTCTAAATTTAGCGCCATTCAATTCTCTATACCATGTGCAAAATCCTAAACCGGAAATGTTCTGTCCCCGCCGTATTGCATTTTTATTTGACAGCTGTCGAACACAAAACTATTATGATCCACAAAATAACGGTATCGCGAAACGATTACCAGTTTAGAGCAATTTTAGAATAGGTCTTGACAGCCGGATAGAATCTGCCCTACGCAACTTGTGCATACATAATTCGTCCCAACTTTTGGAAATTGAAGTCTATTCTTTTACAGCTGCAATTGAACGGTTTCAATCGTAAGGACTGGCTTAATAATATTCGGAATTTCAATCTCGAATTGTTCAAAGTTGTAATTGTTTCGGACTTAGTTCTTCGTTTACTTATATTAATTTTCCATACGATTGGAATTTTTAGGAAAATTTAAAATGACTCATTTCCATCATCATCTTTTATACAACTCATGGATCTGTCAGTAAACGCACACGCGTATGTCGTTAACTAAGTCAAAAGTTGATATCTATTTAATCCTGGTTATGTTAACGTTATAACTAATCTTATAATTAAACGTTCAGTAAGTTCAACATTCAGTTAGTCGCCTAAATTTCATTGAAAATCATAGAAATTAATTTCGATGAGCGTATATTCAAGGAAATGCGCCATTCAAGGAAATGCGCCATTTTAAATTTTCCTATAAATTCCAGTTCCACGATAGAGCTGGAAATTTATACATTGTTAGAGCATGTAACAAATGTATTTATTCGATTTTAATATTTGTAATAGAAAGCAATATTGGCAGTTGCCAAATTAAAACTTTTGCGATATCTCTGGACCCCTTGCAGCTTAAAGATTCAAATAAACGCTGTTTATAGCGCTTTAAGAATGTTGGGTTTTTATTTTAAGCAATATTTTGTAAAACAAAACTCCTTACACTATACACATGGTGTTTATAGTTGACTATTTAATTTTTGTTTTACATAATATAAGGAACCATATGTATAACAAAAATTATATAGCCAACCTTTAAAGACCAACCTAAAATAAAAACCTAGCATTTTTAAAGCGCTATTTGACAAAGTTCATTTGAATCTTTTATTTGCACCGGTTGGAGAGATCGCAAAACTTTCAGTTTGACACGTGTCAACGTCGCTTTCTATTTAAAAATTCAAATCGAATAAATACTGCTGATGCATAAACTGTGCATACATTTTCAGTCCTACCGTGGGATTGGACTTTGTTCTAGGAAAATTTAAAATATACAAATCAATTTCCATGAGTCTATACAAAATGGCGGAAATGTGCCATTTAAAATTTTTCTATAAATTCTAGTCACTCAGTAGAGTTGAAAATTTCTACATAGTTTGTTGCAGTATCTAACAACTGCATTTATTTAATTGTAATATTTGTAATAGATAACGTTGTCACGTGCCAAATGTAAACTTTCGAAATGTTTGGTACAGTTGCAACTAAAAGATTCAAATCAACTTTGTTAAATAGCACTTTAAAAGTATTTTTTTTTGTAACATAAAGATCTGGCTTTAAAGGTTAACATTTAATGTTTGTGATACATATTGTCCTATCTATGTAAAACAAAAATTAAATCGTCAACCTTTAAAACCAGATTACATATAAAAAATAGCTTAAAACAAAAACCCAGAATTCTGAAAGCACAATTTGACAAAGTTCATTTGAATCTTTTATCTGCAACGGTTCGAAAGATATTACAAAACCTTCAATTTTAGCACGTGGCAACATTGTTTTCTATTTTCTAAATTTAGCGCCATTCAATTCTCTATACCATGTGCAAAATCCTAAACCGGAAATGTTCTGTCCCCGCCGTATTGCATTTTTATTTGACAGCTGTCGAACACAAAACTATTATGATCCACAAAATAACGGTATCGCGAAACGATTACCAGTTTAGAGCAATTTTAGAATAGGTCTTGACAGCCGGATAGAATCTGCCCTACGCAACTTGTGCATACATAATTCGTCCCAACTTTTGGAAATTGAAGTCTATTCTTTTACAGCTGCAATTGAACGGTTTCAATCGTAAGGACTGGCTTAATAATATTCGGAATTTCAATCTCGAATTGTTCAAAGTTGTAATTGTTTCGGACTTAGTTCTTCGTTTACTTATATTAATTTTCCATACGATTGGAATTTTTAGGAAAATTTAAAATGACTCATTTCCATCATCATCTTTTATACAACTCATGGATCTGCCAGTAAACGCACACGCCAATGTCGTTAACTAAGTCAAAAGTTGATATTTAGTGCTGATTACGTCAACTTTATAACTAATCTAGTAATTAAATATTCAATCATAAAGTTCAACATTCAATTCGTCGCCCAAAATTGTATAGAAAATCATAGAAGTCAATTTCCATGAGCCTCTATACAGAATGCCGTAAATGCTTCATTTTAAATTTTCTTACAAATTCCACTCCCGCGATAGAGCAGAAAATGTATACATAGTTTGTTACAGCATGTAACAAACTATGTATATTATGTATTAATTCGATTTTAATATTTGTAAGAGAAAGCGATGTCGCCTCATGTCAAATCCATTGTAGATTCAAATAAACTTTATTAAATAGCGCTTTAAGAATGCTGTGTTTTATTTTAAACAATTGTTTTGTAACTTTAGAGGTTGACCATTTAGTTTTTGTGTAAAATCCTCAACCTTTAAAGCCGGGCGTTAGGTTTCAAAAACTAGCTTAATTTTTTTTTATGAACATTTAACATGGAAACATTTCATTTAAATCGATATACGAACCACCACACCACTGATTTAATGGACACTTAATCCCCTCAAAATTTCGTCCTCTATCCCACGTTCTACATATATTCTTCCTTGCGTCCTGTTCGACGAAATATTTTCTTTCCCTCGTGAAAATTGAGTTTTCCCTACTCTCTCTTCGGACCACTTTCTTCTCTAATTTTCATTTTGCCTCTACAATCTCAAATATACTTGCAATATTTTCCCACCGCATCATCTTCCTACTAGATTTCCTCTTACGTTTGTTTTATGGGATATCATTCTTTGTGTGTGCGTGTGTGTATGAATGTGTGTGTGTGTGTCAGAGAGAGAGAGAGGGGGAGAGCGGTTTTGTGTTCCGCATATAAATAGCCAAATTATTTTAACTACAGATTGAACTTTAATATTTGCTATTGTTTTTAATTAGTAAACTAAGAAATAGCTTTTTTTTTGCTTTAGAGCAATATCTCTTAAGAATAAATATTGAGGATAGTAAAGAAACTAATTTATGGGCTACCATGATCGTTAAGATCCTTTTCCCACGGACTCCAAAATATATTTAAATATTGGAATCATATGGTGTTGATATATAAAAAATTTATAGTTTAAACTTATATCCGTATATAATTAACATTTTAAAATAATGAATGATATCAGATGTTGCAAGCTGTTCAAGTTACGCAAAACATAAGTGTATCTCTTGGAAGATCTAATAAATATATTCGGTCAGCAAGTAACGCTACATGAATAATATGCATTGCATATGATATGAATACATGAATAAATAGACATCTTCCGGAGAATTTAATTATTTTAATTTTAATGATTTCAATAAGAAAGCATGAAAGAAGAATTAATTTGATTTTTAACTATACGAGTGATTATTAAAATGAATCACATTATTAATGATGTCATAAATATCTCTAGGTTGAGAAGTTTTTGAACGGTTGTCATCATCAAAGCCTTCAGAAGTAACAAGGGCTATTCTATTCGGCTTCTTGAATTTGGGCCCTGGGATTTCGTACAGAGTTACTTATCACTTACGAAGTTGGTAATTTTATCGGTCCATCTTTTGATGAGTTTCGTGGGTGATATGTTTTAGTATCCATGACTTCATTCCAGTGGTGGTCATCTACGGGGTATGTTCCCTCCCTCCCCCTCCGATCTCGTATTGATTAGCTAATAGTCTTAATATGTAATACTAGATGATAACCCATCGTAAAACGACTATCCTTTACCAGGTCATAGTTTATTTAAATGTATTTACAAAATTTGACATTTAATTTCACGTATTAAATGGCACAAGAAAAATCACAATGAACATAAATAAAAATAATAAATTCTTTTCAATCATGTCGTTGTTCAGGCAAATCAGAATACTACTACTCCTTCATAATCCGGGTTGGGTCAGAAGCGTTCCAGACAGACGGACAGACAGCAAAGCTAGACTATATATAAGTATCAAAAGCGTTCCAGACAGACGGACAGACAAAGTTAGGCGTTTATATATAAGTATTCTTTTAGGTTACATGTAGTAGAACATCGTAATAGGCTGTCATTTATAGGTTTTATTTAGTGTTACATTTTGAGAGTAATTCCATTGATTCCATGCGGCATTACTAGTTGAATGTCCATATTGTGAAGCCTCAGGAGTTTGACTGCTTATGACTTGATGAAATATTATAATTTTGGGATTGAATGGAATATTTGTTCCAATTTTGATAGGATATATAACGAAAAGTATTTAGTGTTACGTCCATGCGGCACTACTAGTTAAATGCTCAGATTGTCATTGCCTCAAGAGTTTGATTGGTTTGGAACTTGATGAAATAAAGTTATAATTGTGGGATTCAATGGAATGTTGGTTTTAATTTTGACAGGATATATAACTGAAAGTATTACCTTTGGAAAGCAATTCCATTGATTTCCTCCAGCACTACTAGTTAAATGCTCAGATTGTCTTGGGACTTGATAAGATAGTTATAATTTTCGGATTGAATGGATTGTAGGTCTCAATTTTGATCGGATATAAGGGAAATTTCATCAGTCCATCTTTTGTTGTTTGCGTGGGTGATATGTTTAGTATCCATGACTTCATTCCAGTGGCAGTCATATAGAGCCAGTTTCTTCTGAAAAGAGAACATCAGGGTTATTTTTTTAATGTCTTCAGTAGACCTAGTCAAGGAAACATTTCCAAGTCCTGGACATCACAAATGCTAAGCTACTGGAGTTAAGGAAGTGGAAGTGTTGAACATCATTGTATTAGAGGATGATATGTGATATGAAACAAGATTGGGGTGAAATTGAAACATGCATAAACAATTTCAAAATTATTGCATGAATAATTATTAATCACTCTTCGTATATGTGCATAACGTAGGTACATTAATTAAAAATATTTTTTTACGTTCGAGTCAGTAACTTTATAGAACATATTATAATTGAATGGTTAATTTATTAATTACACGATGTTTTGGACTTTTTCTGTTTCTAGCTATTTAAACTTTCCATTATAACAATTATACAAATTTCTTCAGATGTGTTTAAAATCAGTTTATCATTGCTAATCCGTTCACCTACTTATTAAGAATTGAAAAAGAAATGTATTCCGGATGAAGAGATCTGATTAAAGATGTTAACAGGTGTCCAATAATTATATATGTATTTACATAATTATATGGTCATCTAGTCATATTACAATAATAGGCAAGCGCCAAGTCAAAGTATTCATTATAAAGTTAAGCGAGTTATCGTTCGATATATATATATACATATATATATATATATATATGTATATATATATATATGTATATATATATATATATTGCATTATATCGAATTGCAATTACTAACCTGATGACGATTTGAATAAAGACAGGCTTATTTGCTTCATATTCGTTTGGTTTGTTTATACATCAACTACACAAACTTTTGGGCTATATTTGAATGACGCAGTTTTACAGTGAATTAGGTTCATTCATCTTGTCCAGAGGTGCGGAACCGGTGTCTTTTTAACCCTTTCGAAACTACAATCGACTACCCATGAATGCCCCGGTCCACATATTTGCCTACGGCGCGGACAGCACAGTCCACTTTGATGCGGCCGCTCTCGAGTCAATTTTGGGACTTTTTCAACAAGCTAGTCTGGCGTATCTATGGAGAGCAATTCTACACGACACCACTAGTTAAATGCTCATCTTGTGATTGTCTCAAGAGTTTGATTGTCTTAGGACTTAATGAAATAAACAATTTTGGGATTGAATGGAATGTTGATTCCAATTTTCATAGGATATATAACGGAATGTATTTACTGTTACCTTTGGAGAGCAATTCCATGCCGCACTAGTAGTTAAATGCTCAGATTGTGATTGCCTTTAGAGTTTGATTGTCTTAAGACTTAATGAAATACACTTAACATAACTGAAAGTATTTAGTGTTACCTTTGAAGAGCAATTCCATGGATTCCATGCGGCACTACCAGTTATATGATCAGATTTGATTGGCTTAGGACTTAATGAAATAAAGTTATAATTTTGGGATTTAATGGCATGTTGGTTTCAATTTTTACAGGGTATATAACTGATAGTATTTAGTTTTACGTTTGGGGAGCATTTCCATGCGGCACTACTAGTTAAATGCTTAGATTGACATTGTTCCAAGAGTTTGTCTTGGGACTTGATGAAATAAAGTTATAATTGTGCAATGGAATGTTGGTTTTAATTTTGACGGGATATATAAGTGAAAGTATTTACTGTTACATTTGGAAAGCAATTCCATGGATTCCATGCGACACTACTAATTAATTGATCCGATTTTGATTGCCTTGGGACTTAATGAAATAAAGTTACAATTTTGAGACTGAATGAAAGCAATTATCCAAGTATATGAAAGAAAAAAAAACTACACGATCTTTTGGGCTATATACGAATGACTCAGTTTTACTGTGAGTTACGGTCATTTCTCTTATCCACTGGAACCTGCGTCTTTAATCCTATAAATCGACTACCCATGTATTCCCTGGTCCACATATTTGCCAACGGCGCGGACATCATTGCTGTTCACTGTGCTGCGGCCTGCGACTGCTCTCGAATCAATTTTGGGAAATTTCTAACAAGGCAGTCTGGCATACCTATGGAGAGTAATTCCACGCCGCACCAGCTTGTGATTGGCTTAGGACTTGATGAAATAAAGTTATAATTTTGGGATTGAGTGGAATGTTGTTCCAATTTTCGTAGGATATATAATGGAAAGTATTTAGTGTTAACCTTTGGAGAGCAATTCCATGCGGCACTACTAGTTAAATGCTCAGCTTGTGATTGTCTCAAGTGTTTGATGGGCTTGGGACTTGTTTGATTGTCTGATGAAATAGTTATAATTTCGGGATTGAATGGAATCTTGGTTTCAATTTTGATAGTATATATAACGGGAACAATTTAGTGTTACGTTTGGAGAGTAATTCCGTAGAATCAATGCGGCATTACTAGTTAAATGCTCAGATTGTGATTGCCTCAAGAGTTTGGTTGTTTTAGGACTTGCTGAAATAAAGTGTTAGGACTTGATGAAATAAATTTATAATTTCAGGATTGAATAGAATGTTTGTTTCAATTTTGATAGGATATATATAACGGAAAGTGTAAGTGTTTTCTTTGGAGAGCAGTTCCAGGAATTCCATGCAACACTACTAGTTAAATGTTTAGATTGTGATTGCCTCAAGCGCTCGATTGGCTTAGGATTTGATTAAATAAAGTTATAATTTTGGGATTAAATGGAATGTTTGTTTCAATTTTGATAGGAAATATAGCGAAAAGTATTTTATGTTACCTTTGGAAAGCAATTCCATGCGACAGTACTAGTTAAATGCTCAGATTGTGATTGTCGCAAGTATTTGATTGTCTTAGGACTTGATGAAATAAAGTTATAATTTTGGGATTAAATGGCATTTTCACACGACAGACTTCGCTCGTTAGACTGCTCGAACTTTTAAACTTTCCTACGCACGAACGAACCCATAAATGTTCCTATCCTCATATTGGTCTACGGTGCGGACAGCTGCCCTGCCCGCTTCGCTGCAGCCAGCGGTCGCTCTTGAGTCATTTTGAAAATTTGTTATACATGAACTACACGAAAAGGCAAAAAGAAACTAGACGATCTTTTAGGCTACATATGGAGGACCCAGTGAATTAAGTTCATTCCTCTTGTCATTCCACCTGCGCCTTTAACCCTTTTGAGACTACTCTACCTTATAAATTGACTACCAATGAAATCTCCGGTCTCCGGCGCTCAGCAATGATGTACTTGTTGCCACGGCCTGCGGCCGCTGTCGGGAACTTTCTAACAAGACAGTGTGGCATGCTTCGCACGCATGTTACCTATGGAGAGCAATTCCGTGAATTTCATGTGGTACAACTACTTAAATGCTCAGATTGTGATTGCCTGTAGAGTTTGATTGATTGTCTTAGGACTTTATAAAATAGTTATAATTTTGGAATTGAATGGAACGGTCCGCGCGACACTTCTGACGCCAGATTGCCGCGAACTTTGGAATTTGTCTAAGCACGAATTCGCCAACCCATAAATGACCCGGGCGTCATACTTGTCTACGGTGCGGACAGCTCCCCTGTCCGTTTTGCTGCGACCGCTCTTGAACTACAAGAAAAGACAAAAAGAGACTAGACGATCTTTTAGGCTACATAGGGAGGACGCAGTTTTACAGTGAATTAGGTTCATTCCTCTTGTCTAGAGGTGCGGACCATTTAGAGCCCAATTTTTATTTAAGTAATTAAAATATTAAAAATGTACATATAAATTTTGCATTTCTGACAGTATTTGTGGGCGCAGATAGCCTTCAAAATTCGACAAATTATGCATTTATCTTGGAAAATATTTTCACTTACTTCATCCGTCCTCTTCTACCTTGCGGTGTCGAGGTTCTCCACAGGGTCGCCCAACTTGTTGTGTTATATGCATTTCCTTTATTTTCCTCCAATCTGCTCCTCTAGCCTCCACTGCCGCTCTAAACATATTTTCATATGGTTAGTCTATAGTGTTGAAAAGAAAAAAAAATTGCAGCCAAACTGGATTTTCTGACCAGAAAATTTCTTCGAGCTTTATCGAAATACCTAACAACATCCTTTTTAGGGCGTGTAAATACCTCAAAATCCAGTTGGGTGTAAAAAAATTCTGTCAAAATTAATTTAACGTATAGAAAAGAATTTGCTGCGTAACTTAAATATCTCAAAAAATCATTATTGTCGCTGTTCGTTACACCCCATCCATCATACCTCAGAAAATCTTTTTTGTTTCGGTGCCTCGCATACCCAAAAGAGGTATTTTGATTAATACTTTAGAAAAATCATTTTCAATACTTTGTGGTAATCCAGGATGAGATAAATTGGAAATGTTTTTACTTCGTTACTACCAGGTATAGTACAATTGTTCATATGGGTTGTATTATTGGTGCGTTTTAGGTGACCATATTGAGTCTACGAAGGTTTGGGCTTTGTTGTGTTAGCTGCTAAAGTAAAAGGGAAGAAAGTCAACAACTAGATAAATGGGCGCAATAACACGGCAACGACGGGACAACGCTTACGAGGGACAACGTAGTCCAATTCCTAGTAATCGTTGTCGTGTTGTTGTTCCGTTTATATAGTTGTTGACTCAACAAAGTCCAAACCCTCGTAGTCCCAATATGGTCACCTAAAGCACCCCGATAATAGAACCCATATGAACCCTAGAACCTCCAGTCTGTATGTCTGAAGATGGCTCGAAAGGGTTGAACTGTAGTCACAATCTTAACAATTGTACTACACATAAAAACACTTAAATTGATCTCCAAATGAAAATTATTTTCTTTTTTATTCCTGTATACCACAGGATTTTCTAAGGCCTTTTGATAAATACCTAAAAAAAATCACTTTTTGAAAAATATCGTATTTTATTGAAGACACTTCTGTTTGTATTACTTGTTCTACCAAAGTGGCTTTAGGGTGCCGTGACGAAGCAAGCATAATTGGCGCCCGGGGACGTTACCTTTTTGCCGCCCGGGCACGTTACCTTTTTGCCACCCGGGGATGTTAAAGCCCCCAGCGCCAAAAAATATTAAAATTTTTCGGGGCATCCGGTTTGGCGGCTCTCTGCGTACGCCGTTATAGCGAATCCTTTTCTTTAAACTAAATTTAGGATTTTTGGAATTGTATTTTAGCTCTTGTATTCATTATGATTTATTTTTTATTATATTACAGTCACAGGCGCCTCAAACTTTCGTATTAGATTCGCAACAATTAGAATCGTCTCATTTGAGTGACCAGTTGCAAGTTGTTAATAGTCATCAGCAGCTGAATCATCATCATTTGCAAAATCAGCATCTGAATAATCAACAGCTGACACAGAATCAGTATCAACATTTGAGCGTTCAACAGCAGCATCAACCTCAACAGATTTTAAATACTCAACACCAACAACCTACGCCGAAAGGAAGGTGAGTCATTCTTAATTTAATCGTCTTGAATCATATATGATTCACATGAGTTATGCACAAATTTACTTCACCCCCAATAACTTTTTATGTCCTCTGTGTCGTTTATCTATAATACGAATGTAAATCAGGGCGTTGATTTGGAACCTAATAATTTGCTCACTAAATATACCTGACGAGGCACTCCGGGTCTAAAAATAAGAGCCATTTTGAAATCAACAAAAACTGTTGTGTGTAAATAAAATTTTGAGACGATTTGATGAGAAAAATCAAGTCTGTGTTTAAATAAATAATGTTGATGGTGTTTACGAAACATTTATAGTTTCGTAAAGTACATATGTTACTTATTTAACAAAAAGTTTCTTCGAAGCTTTTTAATATTATGGGAAATAAGAATGCTAGAGTAAAGTTTCGTTTTATTTAATATTTCAAATACTTCTCTGAAAATTTGAATGCTGATGTTTTGCAATTTGTTTGTTTTTTAATTATTTTTTCCCATTTAAACGTTTCTCTTCTACTTAGCAATAAATTTGAAAGTATAACTGGTATATGGTATAATATTAGGTATATGTAGTGTAATTTTTCCCGTATAATTATATCCTTTGTATTCCTTTCGTGACAACGTGTGTTGTCCTAATATATTTACTAGGAGAGCATAAATGTCTGATAATTCATGTCCGACCAGGACCTTATTTCTCCTGAAGTTAATATGAAAATTGTCAAATGGACTACTAAAACTTGAAAAAATTGCCGCTGCTTTCATCACCTCGTGAAGGTCCTACTTTCAGACATACTAATCTTTCTGCACAGCTGGCATATATTTACCGGCTTAAATTGCAAATCTGGCGATTGCGATGGCCATTCCAATATTACTATGCCATTTTCAAACTTCCAACTAGCGCAAGGCACAATTCCCTGTGTTAAAAGGTATTGACTTCTTGGAAATTCCTCTACTTTTGATCTAATCAGTTTGGCGCAGATCTTAACACATTCTGTGCGGCATATTTTCGGAGCATTAAGATTACCATTTTCAAGCTTCCAACCACCACAATGTTCCGTGTTTAAAAAAAGCCATTGCCCTCTTGACGATTCTTCGACTTCTGACGTAATAAATTTAGAGCAAGTCTCACTAACCCTATCTGGAGTGGAACATTTTCGGACCATTAAGATTGCCATTTTGAACCTTCCAACCATTCCCCGAAACGACAATATAGTTTAAAAAGTCATTGTCGTTTTGGAGCATTACGATTGCCATTTTCAAGCTTCCAACCACCTCAAAGCACGTTTCCAAATACACCACAAAGTGTTGCCTTCTCGGAGACTGATCGACTTTTAACTTAACCAATTTGGAGCAGCTCTCAATAATGGTTTCCGGGTGGAACATTTCCCGAGCATTAAGATTACCATCTTTAAGCTTCCACCGCAAAGTTCCGTGTTTAAATAGCCGTTGTCATGTTGAAGATTCCTTAACTTCCTTAACCAATTTGGAGCAGATCTCAATAATCTTTTCTAGCTGAAACATTTTAGGAACATTAAGATTGTTCGTGTAGAGGATATCATTTGACAAACTCATTAAAATTGAACCATTCCCAAACATGAATCCTTACTAGTTGACACATCACTTCGCCCAGTGTACGCAAGATTTTTATTTCTTTCAATTTTTTTGTGATTTTTATAGAATGCCTAAAGGCAAAGATGCGAAACCCAGAGGTCGAATGACCGCTTATGCCTTCTTCGTACAAACCTGCCGCGAGGAGCATAAGAAGAAACATCCCGATGAGAATGTCGTATTCGCCGAATTCTCCAAGAAATGCGCAGAACGATGGAAGGTAATTTATTTGATAAGTTTTTGCTGCATTTTCTCTCTTCTTTACACGAGAGTTTGGTATTTAAAATAAAAAATTCAATTAATTTGCTGTTTATAAGAGAACAATAATAAAAGAGGCGTGATTTAAAAAAATCACCGAACAAAATTGCACAAGTGAAAGTTTAATGAGCTGCCAGGCAATAACAACTTTCAGATTCATAAGACTGATAAAATCAGATAGCTTCAACTATGCTGCTGCTGTTGCTGACAGAATTTTATGTAGAATAATTGTATGTATGATTAAAAGATATTTTAATATACTGATATTTTACAATACTTTTCATTCCTTATTCAAGTGCTAAGATCAATAAAAAAAAGATATTGAGTTCTGTATAAATGATTCAAATTCGCTCGACTTTTTAAGAAGTGAAAAAAATCTTGTGCGAGAATCCATAATGGTCTCAAATATTTTATACACCAGCAATACCGAATGAAGAGAATAGCTATTTATGGTGTATAAATAAATTATAATTTATGTTTTTAAGTGCTTTCCGCAAAGAGACACAGTATAGTTTACCTGTTTCGGGAAAACTATTACCTCTTCATCAGAACTAAATATAACGGTGTGAAGTTACTAATAATCTTTCAAGAAGTTTTCTACTGAAATCAATTAGATCTTATTTGCAGTATAAAATAGATTAGCGTACGGCGAGCGCTCGTTTCGGAGTTCTTATTCCTTGTCAGGTACATATAAGTCTAATCTTTAAGCATCTGACATTTAGCCACAGACATTCCTTAAAAGCTGTATTTTTCTCATTGTACTGTTAGTCAATCGAAAAAGTATTGGTAAAAATTGGTGTGCCGGTCAATTTCCATCATAATGCTTTTTCGATTGACTAACAGTACAATGAGAAAAATACAGCTTTTTATGCTTAAAGATTGTATAATTATAACTCGCGGAGATTCGGCGCAAAAAAAATTGTTGGGAAACTGTGCTCTATACGATACTTTCCAGGGGGTCAGCTGCCATCTCTGTGTACTTCTATGATACACTTTGCTAATCAAGAAAACATTTTATGGAATACCTCAATACAGAATAAGTAATTGAGAAGCAAAGTTCTAAAACGTGCTGGGAAGTACTGGTTTAAAACTAAAAACCTTTAATTTATCAAGATATGAATCATTTAAATGAAATTCAAGAGACATTGTTTACTAGTGAAATAACATTGGAGCTTATTGTAGAAACTTAAGTTATCTTGAATTTTATAATTTGTAGAAGTTTGTAACTCTAACATACTGACCATTACTTTACGTTTGGTCATAAAATTGATCCAAAGAGTTCGTTGTTTCTTATTTCGCTCTGAGAATATGAGAATCAGCTAACCACGATGGTACATACATATATATATATATATATATATATACATACACATCCGCATGCAACAAACAGGTTTTAGTGTGATCGCTCCGATATAGAAACATGTATAGCGATAGATAGAGATGGTCTTATTTGAAACGGATAAGATGATAAAGTGACTTATGTGAAAAACTTTCATGAAACTATTTAACTTGAAAGAAATAAGCTTGTGTTTATTTAAATAGCTTTTTTCTTTGAAGCCAAAATCGCATTGTAAACATTGATATGGTTTTTCTTCACTATGAATAAGGTTGTGTCTATTTAAATCACTTTTTACTCTGAAATTAGAATCGCAATCTAAACATTTGTACGGTTTTTTCCTATATCAATTGTATTGAAATTACCCTTTTGCGAGTCGCATTCTAAACATTTGTATGGGTTTTCTCCAGTACGAGTAAGGTTGTGTGTATTTAAATCACTATTTTTATGGTCGAATAAACTGATGTTACTTTATAGAATTCTTTCGATTAAATCTAGCTCCACATTCAAAGCAACTATATCGTATCGCAGGATTATGAATATACATATGTTTTGTAAAAGTTTGTTCATTCTAAAATAGCCACATACGTTTTTTCCGTTATGAATAAGGTGTTTATTTAAATCATCTTTTACTCTGAAATTAGAGTCGCATTCTAAACATTTGTATGATTTTTGCCGATATGAATAATCTTGTGTGTATTTAAATTACCTTTTTGGTTTAAGTTCTAAACATGTGTATGGTTTTTCTCCAGTATGAATAAGGTGTGTCTTTTAAATCACCTTTTACTTTTGTAAATATTCAATTACTTCGTACAATTTTCTCACATTTGGACATAGACATATCTTGGTTGAAAATCGAATTATTCAATCTGAATAACTCTGTCTCTTTGCATTACCTACGAAAGAATTGGGACACAAATTGATTCGTGTTTAGACCAATATCATTCTTGTTCAGGTAAATTGATTATACTTTGTATGAAAGTTTTCCTTTCATTCCTGTAAGAGTACAAATATGGAAACAGCAATTACCGATATGTTGCTAATTAGGAGTGATAGACAGAGATGAACTTCTTGAGGCTCTTTCCGTTAATTTTGACGATGTACAGCATTCTATTTTACTAAAAAAAAAAAATGTGCCCTTGCTTTGCATCAACAAGTAAAACGCTCACTTGATTTATAGGACCCGGGAAGTGCATATAAAACGCAATATTTCTTTCATGTTTGAAATGAATTATGGAATTGGAGATGGTTCCCTGTTGGGCCCATTACTTTTTTATCGTGTGCTATTGATTTGTGCTGATTTATTACCTCATATTATCCAACGTTGATAAGAGCAAGAGCGTTTTTAAATTTTTATGAAACATATGACACTTCTAAATTGCAGTTGGAATCTGGAATGCCTACTTTATTAATAACATTGTTTTAATCATCTTGTTCTATAGCAGAGTCACTTTACCATCTAACTAAGATGCTTGATTATAACTTTTATGTCTAAAAGAGAAAGGTAATATATTTTGCCATTAAATTAATCACAAAAAACTTTTAATTGTTTATTACGATCAATTTATTAATCCGGTTTTATAAAAGCAAAGAAATGAAAATATATTAAATTCTATGAAATTTCCTTTCTCATAAGAATAATCTTTCATTGTTTTTTTTTTAATTTAGCTGATAATCACCATAAAATAAATCAGCTTTGCTAAATTTTTGTTTCATATAAATATAAATATTTTTTTCGATCTCAATAACATTCTTTAACTTTTAGTATAATCCAGGACTTCTCAATCAATGGGGCACGTCTCCCTTGGGAGGCGGAGTGAGTTCGTGTGTGGAGTGGAGAGGGGCAATGCGTTTGCACTTTCGAAAGAAAATCCATTTACCGACGTAAATCTCACTTATTAACTCATTTCATTGCTTCATTCATTCAGTCCAGGGGCTGAACTAGCGGACACAGGACCCTGCATTGGGGGGGGGGATTATGTAATTATAAGCTGGGAGGATCGACGCAAAAAAGGCTGGGAAACTGATTACAGAGTTAAAAATTAGTTATAAACTTACAGATATATATCGACCTTAGTTTTAAAGTAAAAATAAAAGTTTAAACACAATCACTTCGATAATAAATAGCTTTCTTCTAAATATATTATGTTATTAACTATGAACATTAAGAACATAGAACATGTCTTATTTGTTTCTACACTTGATTTACGATAAAAAAAACACCATAAATAGATATTATATAATGGTAACTTAAAAGACTAGGATTAGAATTGCTGGGATGCAAATAACAGGTTTTAGAGTTATAAACGTTTCGCTTTTATGTTAATTAAAGACAAAATGTCTGGGCAGCTCATTCATTATTCAATTAAAGACAAAATGTCTGGTCAGCTACATTCATTATTCAGTATTTTATTAAGCAAAATTTCCATATGCATTTCCATTGAATTCGCTAGGTAAAAATTTGCGTGGAGCGGAAAACAAAATTTTAAATAAAATACATTTTTTTTTTGGCAATACGGAAATTTTTATTTATTGTAGTCACATATAGAACAGTGAAACAGTTTGTCACCTATCTGAACACGATTATGCTTTGTTAAAATACTTATATCAGCAGTCTTGTACTCGCAGAGGGAGCGATGAAATGGTTTATCTTCAGTATGTTGGTGCTTATATCTTATTAAACTACTCTGATCAGAAGCCCTAAACTCGCAATCTGGACAATGATATGGTTTATCACCGTTATGTATGTGTTTGTTTTATCAAATTACCGAGCACTGAAGTATTATACTCGCATGAGGAACAGTGAAATCGTTTATCTCTTGCATGTTGACATTTATGTATTATTAAACTTCTTATTAACAGTCTTGTAATCACATTCCGAACAATGGTGCAGTGTTTCAACCGTATGTCATTTCATATGCCTTTCCAAATTAGCCTGTACTATAGCCTTGTACTCGCAATCTGATTTATCTCTAGTATTTGGAATGCATTTCCTTCTTACAAAACACATATGGGCTTTCCGTACTCCAAATGTGGCAATTGTGCTTGTTTACATAGCTATTCATATGAAAATTGGCATCATCACTGAAAAGGATTTTGTTGGAAAACTCATCGTCTACTTGCTGTTGTTTAATGACCCAATGGTCTGTAGGCTTGAGTTCTTGAGTCAGCTGGATTTTGTAGGCACGAAGACTCAAATCGTTTTTCCCTGCCTCTGGTACATTCTGGCGAACAGTCGTGATGTTTTCTACTAAACGACCTGGACGAACACATGTCGGATGTTCTGACGTTAGTAATAGTACTTGAACGTTTTGTCTTCCAAAAATTAGACGGAATTTGCGAATCATGGCAGTCAAACTTTCTCCACTTTTGAAGTAAGCTTTAACAATAAGAATGCGTTCTTGTGCCGAATAGCGATCAGTTTTCATTAATGGTGAACTATCCATCAAATTGCCATAGGGGTTTAGTAGCAAATATGCCGGCAATTTAATTTTTCCATTTTTATTGGGATACGCTATATAAAGATTTTCATTGCATACACTATTGTCGTTTTCTTATTTTATTTATTAGCAAACATTAGATCGAAAATAGGCAAACAGAAATTACTGTAAGTCTGTATGTGTATGTAAGCTTTATCATATTTAGGACTCACTGTATAAATAAAAATATTTTAAAAATAGATTTGCCATAATATCTATTTTAAATCTAATCTCTATGTCTATTATAAATCTTCTGCTCATATATTAACTTTTTTAACAGACAATGTTGGACAAAGAAAAGAAACGTTTCCATGATATGGCCGAGAATGATAAGAAGCGGTACGATGCTGAAATGCAAAAGTACACTCCTCCTGCGGGCGAGAAAGGCGGCCGAGGAAAGAAACGGAAGCAAATCAAAGATCCGAATGCTCCCAAAAGATCGCTGTAAGTATAAGTAATCTTTTGCCAACATTATTTACCTTTCGTACTATTATTAGAAGATGTCTTTAACACTTGTTTTTGTTTTCCTTTTTTCTAAATTTAGGTCTGCATTCTTCTGGTTCTGTCATGATGAGCGTGGTAAAGTAAAGGAAGTTAATCCTGAATATGGTGTGGGCGATATCGCCAAAGAATTGGGTCGTCGATGGGCAGATGCTGAACCTGATACAAAGGGCAAATATGAAGCAATCGCCGAGAAGGATAAAGCCAGATACGAGAAGGTATTCATATATTGTCTAACTTATTCAAATTTGCTTTACTTCCTTGATCAACAAGTAATCCATCAATAACTATTTTTGTCATCTTGATGTAATTTAGTTTCGGATCACTAAACATATAATCGATTGCATATTGCATTCCTTGTAATCTTGGTGCTTATTTTCTTTGTTATGGGAATGGAATATTTACCAAAATCTCAAACGTCACACTTCTTAGTCCTTGGTATGCTAAGGCACGCAGTTCTCGGTTTGGAGGACCGTTTTTGTTTTGTCTGGATTTGAATTGTGTCTTTCTCCAGTGCAGTAGTATTCCTAGAGTCCATCGATCACCTGATAATCTATTTGTACAACAAATGTAACAATCTAACTGTCACCTAGAACAATTGACACCACAGATAGAAAATTTCTTGTTGGCAAAAATCTTCTCAATAAGCAATCACTTGGGAGATGTAATTCTTTCAAGAATTGTTTAGTATAATAGACACCACGGATATAAAATTGTTTGCTGTTAAAAATATGGCTATTATTATAAAAAAAAAAAAATAGATATTAATACTACTATAAGACTTTTTTTTATTTCAGTTTTTTAACGCACTGACTGTAATGACTGCATAGTGCTAAGACCTTCGAATTAAGATAGTTAACTTGTGTTAAAACATTTTTAAGTAACATCCAATGTGCACTTTTAAGTTACTTAAAATAACTCTTAAAGTACTTGAGTCTGCATTGGTTTGTTTCGTTTATTGAACTGTGAGATTATTCGACCGGCGGGCTCTCATAGGGCGGGATGTTGAAATAAAAGTTTATGAAACTTTACAAAATGTAATGATAAAGTTGTGGAATTGCATATATGCCAATGAAATAAATATTCATACATTGAAATAAATAACACCATGCATAATTAAACCTCAAATCTGTTCTCAAATAAATATAACATAATTCTACTTACAATTTCTGTCGATCCTCTGCTTACAAACTTATTTTATAAGTATGCAGTTACCTTAGTAATTCATTTTAATTTACTTTAATTTAAATCAATAAATAAACTTATTTCTTGCTGATTTAATTGATGACTTCATACTCAAAATAATTATTTAATTTATTGTCGACTACTGTATTCTGCAAGGCCGCATAATTTTATTTCCGATACTAAATTCGACACTTCAATTTAATCATGATTTTGCTTGGAATTAATTATAATTTAATCGGAATTAATGCATTTATTGATGTTCGAAATTCAGAGTGACAAGGGTTTTGGTTGTTTAACACAAAAATCCATTTGTTTGAGCTCTGTAGCATTTAAATATTTTTCGACTAGCTAATTTTCCTACTATTGTTACGTTGAAATCTCTTACTACATTTGCCGTTCCTATGGTAAATTGCTACATTCATCTAATGTAGTATTCCACTTAATCAGCTCTCACCATATTTTACTAATTACTTTCGGACATGATTATCATTACTCAAATCAGATAGGAAATCTTCACACACAGGACGCTCCACCTATTATTGATTTGTTATCAATTAAATTGATTTAGTCCTATATATATTGAAATAGCGCGCTGCGCTTTGGATTGCTTATGACCAATTAGCGGTGTCCCCTCTCTGCTACAAATAATTTGTATAATTTACGTCATCATTTTGTTTTTATCCGACGGAAGATTTTTTTCGGGCGGCAGTACATACATTTCTATACTGAAATTCTAATTTAAGCAAGATATTTTTAAACTATACTTCATGAGTAGAAGTTTATATTTAAATTAACACAAAATCTATCCGCCCTGACTTATTTACATAATTTATAAGTATCAAATGCTCAAACGTCTATCATAAAACTAAATTGGAACGAGGACAATTTGCCTCGTTAAAATATTACGCCTGTTTCTCTGAGTATTTATCATATCATATGTCGAGAGTTTTGCCAAGTCTCATTTCGTATTCAGTAGGCTTTGTTGTTCTGAAGATTGAGTCTTTTTTCCACACCCATTATGTTTTAACATACATCTTACAGACATAATCGATAAAAGTATTTTAGAGAAAAGCATCTTATAAAGGCATAGGCAAGGTTTTCATAACACTTTGCCCGCACTGAGGAATATTATCATCGTTGTTACGGTGCTTGGTGATGAGAGGCTTTCAAGGAGCTGAACGAAGTTTGAGTCTATGTAATAGATTATCCAGATGACATAGCCATTCTTCTGTGGAATTAGTTCTCGTTTGCTATGAAAGTACTATGCCGTTCACAAAACGAAGAAATCCAGATACTGTATTTCTAGAACATTGTCAGGAAGTTAAATATATTGAGATTACCTTAGGCTCTGTCGTAACCTTTAAAACCAACAGCTCTATATATAAAAGAATACTCCCGATAAACTGACTGACTCATCAACGCCCAGCCCAAACCCCTAAACCTAGAAAGTTGTAAATTTGGCAAAGGCTTCTCATGACGTAAGCACCCACTGGGAGGGGATTTTCCGAAATTTAATCCCAAAGTGGGTTAAAGTTATAGGCTATGTCGAAAATGGTTAAACGTAGAGACTTGAAATTTGACTGAAATATATTCGGCACGTTTAAGATGAAATGTTTTTCAACTTTTGAAGGGTTAAAAGCGGGGGTCGTATCATCTATA
>WYDF02011771.1:0-13612 GCA_009867245.2 Adranes taylori
CCCAGATCCCAATGCATTTGTAAGCATTTAAATTATTTTAGTAATTATTAGAAATTCTCTGGGACAATATGTCCCTATAGTATTGAAAGAGTTAGGTGATTTTTTTTATAAAAGTTCCTGTTTTTTCCTTTGAAGCCGAATTATATTGACTAGTTACCTAATTAATAAACCCAAACTCCCGTACAATTGTGAACGAATAGATTTTTAGACAAAATATCTTTAACAAATATTTAATACAATAAATTTTATTGTTTTATTCTCAAATGAATTTAATAAACGATTAATTTGATTGTAAACGAACGATAGAACGCGCAGTTAGTTGGTGGTCGTTTTAATTGTCTTCTACTACATAAAATTTAATTCTCATTTACATAAGTCGTATAGTTTGATGGTGATACGCTTCCAAATTCTCTTATAAACAACATAACTGAAGCTATTACCGCTATAAAGTCAGTTTTAATTAATAGCCGTTGTAATTTTGATTCCAGTATTTAAACATATCGCTTATAGAAAAACGTTTATAAGTTTGAACTGGTTTTAGAGATAGATTAAAAATTGAATTATTATTGCATAAAGTTATGTCACAATAGGACCTTTAACGCCGTGCATGCTCATATTATTACAAGAAACGCATGGGTAAATTATTTTTGGAAAGTTATACTTTTTTAGATGAAGTCTGTTTATATTATTTCATTATGTATATACATGTAGTAGTTGTTTTATAAATTATTCACCTGGAGAGTGCTCATTAAGAATTGTTATGAAACAAATACTTCTTCTTTCCAGTTACTCCATCAATCATTCCGTCTATCATTCATCCATCAATCATTCCGTCAATCATTCCAAATCATCTTGTCTCCATCAATCATTCCGTCATGGTAGATTGTGGACATCAGCTGCACAGAAAATTTTTAGGAATGAATATTTTTCTGAGTGTACCTCCGAATTTTAGTCTCAAAAACCCCATTCTACCGTCCATTTCTGAAAACAGACTTCTCCCATTTCCCGCCAGTTGCCCCCATTTTGCGCTTGTTTCGTCCAGTCCAATCCCAATGTTAATTTTAGGTCATTTGTCCAGCGCATTGTTGGTCATCTTCTGGTTCTCTTTCCCAGGTATCTTCTCCAGTGAAGTAACATATTGGTTCATCTCTCATTTTCGTATCTTGCTACATGACCGGCATAGTTCCATTTTAGTGTCGATGCTGTTTCGAAAACATCTTTGATTTTTGTGGTATTACGGATCCATACATTGTTTCTTCTTGACGTTTGCACAATACAGAACTGACATTCTGTATTGTGTTAATCACGTTAATAAAATCATTATGGGTTAGAGGGAGTGATCAGTGCTCTGTGGATAAGAGACCTGAAGCCCGCTAGTTTGTGTGGCCAAGGCCATAGACAAAAAACTACATGAGGGAGCTATCATGTAGTTTAAAAAAACTATATGATAGCTCTCCCTCCGATACAGAATGTCAGTTCTTATGTAATATTTTAAAACTTTTTCTTAAACAAGACCTTTTATATTTAATGGTACTCTTAAGAGAGAGGTCGCAGACTTGCCAATGGGTAGTTCTTTAGCCCCTATCTTATCACAAATGTTAAGTTCAGATGATCCTCTCATAAAACAAATCTAGTGTTACAAAAGATATGTTGATGACATATTGATCATCTTTGATGGAAATATACATGAGATTCCTCTTTTGAACTCAGCGCATCCAGATATAAATTTTACATATGAATTATCATTAAAGTACAAAATCCTATTTCTATATATTTTACTCGACCATGTGGATAACAAATTGTCTTTCGAATTTTATATGAAGAGCACATATTGTGACACCATGATTCACTTCAATTCTATGGCATCTTGGTCACACAGACTAGCAAGCTTCTGGTTTCTTATCCACACAGCACTGATCATTCCTTCTAAACCTTACTGATTTCATTAACGAGGTTAACATAATCAGAGCGATTGCTAATAACAATGGTTATGATGAGATAATGTTACTCAAATTATTTAATAAAAGAATCCATGCAATGGAAACCAATCTGATTTCAATTGTACAACTTTCTATCACGATTAACGAAGTTAGTTTTCGCACAGCAAATAAATTAGGAAAGGGCAATAACAAAAAATATAGATCATCTACTGCTCAGCAATGTGGGGTTTACAGACTGGATTGCCAGGCTTGCCAACAATCTTATATAGGAGTTACAGAAAGAAATTTCAGGACTAGGGTGTCAGAACATTATAGAGCTATCAGATTAAATTGTGATCAAAGTCAATTTGCAAATCACATCTTGAAAAAAAAAATGATTTTGATCCAAACAAAGATATTTACAAGTTTGTAGGAAGCCACATATTTCTAAACTTTTGGAGTAGATTCACATTTATGTGGGTGAATTATTTCATAAAGAAAATATTATTAATAAACAAATGAACTATGACCTAACACGCTTTCTTAAACTCATTAATATAAAATAGACCCTTATTTTGATCCATTAATAAATTATTTCAGCACTTTTCGTTCATATCACACTTGTCGAATTCACCCAAAAATTTTAATTTATAACCTCTTAAGTTATAATTAAGTTATAATTATAGACCCCTCATATTAAACTATTAATAAACGATGTAAATATTTTATGGAACAACATGATAAATTACTCGTTTTATTACTAACTCTTGACTCTTTAGAAAAAGCATTTCATAATTTCACATAAATTTCAAAAAACCTAATTATGGGACCGCTTCAAGACAAGAAATAGTTGCTGTTATGAAATGTTCTCCAATTCGTATTATTGCTTAAACATTAACCTATTGTTTGAATAAGCCTATTGAGCCACAAAGAAAAAAACCAACTGTGCCAAGTTTTATAGGAAAAGATGGTGACACCATATGGAGTAAACATTGTTCCAATCAAGGTACTGGAACTAGAAAAAAAATTATTGTTCATTTGCCTGGAGTGAAACCCAACGCCAAAAATGATGAATCTGTAGTGGAATGCTGAAATTTATTTTTTACAGAAGAAATGTTGGAATGAGTTGTAGAATATACAAATAAATATATGTCAAAAGTAAGTGAAAATTACACAAGAGAAAGAAAAGCAAAACGACCTGATCTTTGTGAGATTAAAGCATTCCTCGGTTTATTATATTTGGCAGATGTACTAAAGAGTACTCGGTTAAATACGAATGAATTTTGGGACAAAAATTCAACTGGAGTTGAATGGTTTTAGTTAGTGATGTCACGTGATCGTTTTCATTTGTTACTTAGATTTTTACTATTCGATGATCTTGAAACCAGAGAAGAAAGGAAGCAGTGTTTCAAGCTGGCTGCAATAAGAAACTTGTTCGATTTGTTTGTTGATAACTGCAAAAAAATCATACACTTTTGCTGCCAATACTACAATTGATGAAAAGTTGGAAGGCTTTAGAAGAAGATGCTCCGTTAAACAATACATTCCTTCCAAACCCAACAGGTATGGAATCAAAATTTTTGCACTAGTAAATTCTGTAATATCATATGTTTCAAACCTAGAAGTCTACGTGGGACAACAGCCTCCGGGTCCATACAAAAGAGATAATGATCCTTGCAACTTAGTTCTATGATTGATTGAATCAATATCAAACAGAAATCGTAATTTAACCAGTGATAATTGATTTACGAGCATCAACCTAGTTAATACGTTGTTCGACGAACATAAACTTACATACGTCTATACAGTAAAGAAGAACAAACGCGAACTACCTCCTGAATTTGTTAATACGAGAAGTAGACCTCAATATTCTTATGTATTTGGCTTCAAGGATAACGTAACAATTGTGTCTTATGTGCCTAAAAAGGACAAAAATGTAATTTTGGTATCAAAAATCTAATTTTGGTAATCCAAGCCAGAAATAATCACATTTATAATAATACGAAGGGATGAGTAGATTACCTTGATGAACTATGTGCGACTTATGATACCAGCCGGAATACTAGAAGATGGCCAATGGTTATATTCTATGTTATGTTAAATATGGCTAGCATAAATGCCCAAGTTATACACGCTTCCAACAGCAAAGTGTTTGATATGAAAAGAACACTATTCCTAAGAGATCTGGCACTTACACTAAGTAATGATAATTTGGTACGACGTTCAATGGAAACCAACATACCGCGTTCCGTAAGAGAAAGAAGACAAAAAGTAGCTGGAACCTCATGTCAAAATACAAATACAAACATTCTACCTGGAACCAGAAAAGGATGATATTTTTTTCTGTAAAAAGGATTCGAAAACAAAATATGTAAGAAATTTGTATGTCTTACACATCTTCAAGCTTGGTGTTCAACATGCTCAGAAGAGAACTTACGTTTCTAATCTAAGAAATATAATTATGTTTTTTATACGTGTTTGTAATTATGAGTTGTATGTAGTTTTAATAATGTGTAATTCTTGTGATTTTTATTAATATAAAAATAATTAAACTATTGTTGTTAATTCTAATTCATTTTAGTAGTTTTACATCCCCCACAGATAGTTTATTTGTAAGGGTCTGTGAAACTCAGCGCCACTACTCGTGGCTTAAAATGATGCGCACCGACCGGAGGGTTAACTTAAATCCGTTCTAACATCGACGATTCAAATAAATATGGAATTTTTGGAATACTTTCGAGTTTAATTTATTTCAATCACTTGGCTCCATTACTGGAACAACTCAAATTTAATAAACACTAAGTTTGGTTTTCTTATTAAAAACCATTTTTCTTGTACCTCTAGGCCTTTTTCCTTGCAACAATCTTGTAGTTGAAAGAGTTAAAAACAGACAGTAATCTCTGGTGTAAGTAAAAGCCATTGGAAGTAGATAACAACAGAATAGAAATATGAAGCCTGAACAAAACACTGGAAGGAAAAAAGCTTACAAGAGATATTATTGGACAAATATCTATCAAAAAGACCAAATTACCCAAATATATATATGAAAATTTGTAAGATTAAATTTTCTGATGTAGTTCGAATAAGCATGGAGCTATATTGTCCAAGTCATGAACGGTGAAATATTATCTTCATATTTATTTTTGATATATTTAATTAATTTAATTTTCATTTAAATGAAATTACAATTATTGAACCTATAAAACACATTTATCTAAGCAATCATTTATAGAACAAAACAATCGTTTTTTGAACCATATGTTTATAATTAAAAGAAACTACGATTTGAATAAAGCAAAACATAGATATACTATCCGGGCGCTGCCTTCAAAATGTGTCCAAGTCAATGTCATCACTACTGTATGCAAATGGATGTGTAAGAATTGTTATTAGCTAAATGTGTTTATTCTAGTTATTTAATATAAACACATTGATGTGCGTTTCAAAGATGCACACAATTGATATATTTATTATTTAGGATAATTGACGTATTTTTATTATTTAGTCTTTAGTATATAAAAGATTTTTAATTGTTGAATAAATTGAGATTTACTAGTTAGTGTTTCACTCAGCTCACGTCAATCTAACGGTACGCTCCACCGTAACTTGACTACCATCTTGTTACGAGCCGAAAGTGTAATTTATGACTACCCTTTTGAACAATTTTTTAATATTTTCCAACTACTACGCGTATAAAATTATAAGAAATGCCTTGTTAAACGATGATAACCTCATGTGTCAAACTGTTATGATTTTACCGTTATATTTTACTGATTTGCGTGACAAAAGGCAAGAAAAGACCGTATTGTGATCCACGAATATCACATACTTATTCAAACTACACAATTGAATACGTATTAATATTTTTAATTGCCTTGTAAATATGATTTGAAATTAATAGATTTTTATTAGAATATAAAATATATTTTTTTATTATTTTCATATACTTCTTAACACTGCAATAATATTTGATAATAAATTTTGTTTTACAGGTTGTAAAATATGTTATTATTATCAATGTAACATTTATAAGTTTTCTAATAAAATGGTTGAATAAATAATATTCAAAATGCAGCTATGCTTTTAAATTGTTATTTCAGTTTTATATACATATAAAATTTATGAGTAAAGTTATAGATGTTTGTTATATGATACCTCAACAATCATTAAAACATTATATTTGAGGATGTCGTTTAAAGTAACAATAGCGTTTCGTAATGAGTTTTCTATGCAGTTCAAATGAGTTTTTCTAGTGCTCATTATTTGTACTTCACATATAGCAAAAATTATTACTGATTTATTCAGTCTGAAGTTTCAAAATGAAAAGAAGAGACCTGGAAAAGGATTATACATAAGTTAAGTTGAAAATGGAGAAAAAAAGGAAAAGGAATAAACGAAGAAAAGGAAACAACTAAATTTTTCTTAATTTATTGATTGTGTAGTTTCTAATAGACACAGTATTGCTATCTCCTAAAATAGAAATGATAGAGAACAAATGAGGAAAAATGTCGATAATTAGAAAACAAACAAGGAACACATATCAGCATTCAAATTTTCAACGACGTATTTGAAATATTTACAAGAAACCTCTTTTTGGATATCCTCAAATTTGCTCCAGCATTTTTATTTCCTAGCGACAGTATGAGAAAACAAACACATTCCAGAAGACTATAACACAGCGGTAATCTGTCCTATCCTCAAAAATAAATGACAAAATAATTTGCAGTACCTATAGTAGGATTTCTCTTTTGGACGTTGCATACATAATCTTTCCGAAGATACTGGCATTGACGTTTCAGGCATGTGCGGAGATGGAATTAGGCAAATACAAGTGTGGGTTTCAGCACATCAGGTCAACCTTGGGCCACATCCTGTCATTACGGCCGATTCTGGAGAAGTGCTACAAGCATATCAGCGTGCACCAACTCTACATTGACTACACAGGGACATATGTTAGTGTCAGGAGGTCCAAGCTGCAAGTGCTATTAAGAGAGTTGAGAGAACCAAAGCTCAATACTCTGATGTATATAACATTACGTTACACAACGGCTAGATTCAGTATCCAGGCGCAGTTAGCAAGGAAATTTGAGACGCGACGTAGGCTGTGACAAGGGTTGCACTTTCCACGACCCGATTCAATTTCTGTCTGGGGCATGCCATGTGGATGATTCCGCTCAACCCACCAAGAACTATCTATACCAGATCATGGCCTTGGAAAATAATGTTAGTCTTCTTGGTAAAAGCCCGAGAGCACCGACAGGGGCGCTGCAACGTATGGGTGAAGACGGCAGACGCTTAGGGCTAAGAATTCACGCTTAGGGCATCGAAAAGACAAAATGTATGGTCGACACGAGAGAAAAGGAACGGTTTTGGGCGGTGAGTCACTTGGAATAAGCAAAAGGGAAAGTATGAGGAAGTTGGAGAGTGTAGTACCCCATACATTTCCCCACCGAACCAACTGTACGCAAGCCTTAATTATAAATAATCGTTTCTTTTACAGCCGAAAACAAAAAAATATTTATAATTGTACAAAATCTGATGAAGCTATAAAATGTTTAGCGAAGCCTTTTCGAAAAAATCTCTTCATTGTTTTTATGACCCATAACCCATCTATGGGGTTTAAATCTGGAGATTGTGAAGCATATTCCACTCGTACCCTACGATATGCTAAGGGAAATTTTCATCTAGCCAATCTTTATGTAGCCGATTTTCATCTAGCGAATTTGTGTACCATAGTCTAGGGTGTACCGTCCTACAGTCCTGCCTATACCATTCTAATTTTCCAGAATCACGTAATAATTCATCTTCTAATATCACCAGGTAAAATTCAGTGTAAACTGTTCTGGCAAAGAAGTAGGGGCGTATACTCTGATGTACCCCAGACCAAACCATGATGCGATTACCTATTCATTCCTTACTACCAATAAACCAGTAAGGGTTATTGTCAGTCAAATACCGAAAATTATGTCGGTTCACCTAATCACTTACATAAAAATTGTGTGTCCTGTGTGCTGTGTCCTCCTCCACGGCACACAAAAGGAAAAGGAATTTGACACATGTCCTCCTCCATGTCTCAAAAACCTATTGTACATTTGCTCACGACGATCTCGATCATCTTCAAACATGTAGTCCAATATTTGTAACTTGTACGTATGAAACCTGTGCTTTGGCAAGATATTTCATAGTATGGTTCGCGGAATGCCTACTATCAAGCTTATTATGCGGATTTGAGAACAATTTAAAACTCTTGCCACTACCTCGTCTGAAGTGCCCGGAATTCAATACATAATAAAATTAGTAATACCCTATGATGAAGGCCTATACAGTGATTTTCACCGTCAAGAAGTATGTCAACGCATGTAAGTTGTTTGTACAGATCGCGTGTAGAAATATTCATTAGATGGTTTCAACTTCCGCATAACGCTTTCCTTTTATCGGCAAATACATTTTTCGGAACAAATAGAAATTATACGGTGCTAAGTCGAACAAATACGGCGAATGGTTAATGATTAAGATGAGATTTCCTGTTAAAAAATCAGTCACATGTGTTCGATTAATGAGATAGCGTACATTATCATGCAACATGCACCAATTTCCTTTTGCACAAGATTCTAACTGAATATGTCACACTAAATGCATTAAAACATCCAGATAAAATACACAATAATAAACCTATGGTCTGAAATGCGGTAAAACATCCACATAAAGCACACAGCATTACATCTCTAGCCTGGTGAAAGAAACAGCCTTCGAATCGTAGAAATAATTCATCAATGTCTTTACTGTTGACGTCTCCAAAAGGTTTTTTTTGCATTAAACTGATTTGGGTCCTTCTCTTATTCACTTTGGTGGTTAGTTTCTAGATCGCATTGAAAGCACTATGTTTCATCACTATCTCCAGCATTGAAGCCATTATGCTTTATCACTTGTTGTGCAAGAAGTTCTGTTCTTTGACTTCTTTATGATGTCTTTTGCGCAAGTTTTGGTCATCAGTTACATTGTGCTGAACTAAGTGCACATAGATCTTTCAAAGGCCCATGTGTTTGATCAAAATGCAATCAGTTCACGTTTTGTAGACATATAATTCCATTTCAATTAATTTGGATAGATTTCTGATGAATTTTAATGGCATTTATGGTTATCAGAAATTTCGATTGCACAGCACGTTGCCTATAACTTATATCTCCACGACTTCACTTTGACCTAAGCTCAAAAGAGCCGAGAGTCCATGGGACCACAAGGGCCATGTCAGAGCTTTTGCAGATTCCGGTGGAGAACTAGTTCATAGCATATCCGCCTAAAACTCCTAGACATGTATATACAAACTCAAAGGGAGCAGTGGTCCTAATGTGTTTATGCTTGTATCGGCCTACCTACCTTACGACGAACCGAATCCTTCAACAAAGGAAATTGACAGCCTGATCAGGAGCGGTAGAGGATTTGGAACTGAGCTAATCCTGGGCAGCGGCGCGAACGCGCACCATCAGAGCTGGTAAAGCTCAGATACGATCAAAAGAAGTGAGTTACAATTACATTATAACTCATAACTTAAATATACTGAACACAGCCAACAAATCTATATTTATCACAGCACAAAGGCTTAAGTTACTGATATCACGATGAGGACATCCCAAATATGTGACTACGTGACAAATTGGCATGTATCTGATTTTGAGAGTTGTTCTGATCACAAGTACATCAAATATTATATAAAGGGATTGTCACTGAGCAAAGACTTTAATCGTACTTGTATTTCTATAGCACTCCTAGTCGGCAGATTTTTGTGGCTTTTTTAAGTACGTTTGAACTTTCGTCCTCGGTCTTTTTAGTTTATTATTCCAGCAGAGAGTTTTCCTGTTGGGTATCCTAACGGTGAGGAGACAGTTTTCGGTGTAGGCTGATAGAATTACCTCCTCCAGTTGGTTGGCGGTCAGTTCTAGTAATCATTCTTCAAATTTGCAGGAAATTAATCATCAGATTAGCAACAAGGCTGAACTAGAACTGACCGCCAACCAACTGGAGGAGGTAATTCTATCAGCCTACACCGAAAACTACCCCTCACCGTTAGGATACCCAACAGGAAAACTCTCTGGTGTAATAATAAACTAAAAAGATCGGGGACGAAAGTTCAAACGTACTTTAACAAGCCACAAAAATCTGCCGACTAGGAGTGCTATAGTAATACCCTCACAGATTACAATAAAACATTTAGGAAGTCATGGAGTGACTCTTGGAGAAGACACTGCGAGGAAATAGAAAGTACTCAGCTACCGGACAGATTACAAAAGACCCTTTCGAAAGGACCTTTCATTGCAATAGGTACTTTGCGCAAAGCAAATGGCAAATATACGCAATATGAAAGAGAGAGATCATTGAAGAACTCTTGGGCACCCTCTTTCAAGATTCCGTTCCAGTAGTGACAAGTGTAAATGACTCGGAGTCTTCTCAATCCCATTGTGGGCACTGGAAGGGCTGACTGGAGGGTCGCAAAATAAATTGTCAATTCTAAAATCGTTGAATGGGTCAACCCATTCAAATTTAAGAAATTTAAGAATTATGCCTGTAATGCGCCAGAAGGGCTGTGGAGCTTTAGGCAGAAATATCACTGAACTTCTCAGGGCAAGCCTTGCATTAAGACACATTCCATATGCTTGAAAGGAAGTGAGGATGGTATTTATACCAAAGCCAGGTATAACAAATGAACTGCCTAAGGTCGTCAGACCGTAAGTCTCATGTCATTTATTCTTAAAATTTTAAAGAAGATATTAGACCTGCATATTGGAGATGAGATCCTAATTCAGAAGGCCCTTCACCGGACTCAATTTGCCTACTAATCTGGTTACTGGACGGAAACAACACTTTTCCAGTAGTTAACAGACTGGAAATGTCTATAAATAACAAGAAGCTTGCACTTGCGGAATTCCTTGATATTGAAGGAGCTTTCTACAACATTTCCATTGAATTAAAACGAGATGCGTGGCAGATGGGGGCATTGATGCAACCTCTTGTAGGTGAACCAATCTATCCTCGAGAGCAGCATAGTACATGTCAAACTTGCTGGCGAAACAATCTCTGCGAGGGTATTGAGGGGCTGCCCACAGGGCGGGGTTTTATCTCCGCTTTTATGGTGCCTCGTCATTGACGACCTCTTGCACATTTTGAATCAGAAAGGCATTTACACCGTTGGGTATGCGGATGACATTGTCATCATAGCCCAAGGAATATTCAATTCAACTGTTAGGCTTACGTAAGGAGTACCTAACGTGGTTGAAGAGTGAACAACGAATTGGAGCTTGAACACTAGCCCTCAGAAATTTTAGTTTTGCCCTACACAAGAAAAAGGAATTTGGGCGGCTTATGCAGTCTAGAATTTCATAGGATACAGACATTACTACAGCGGGAATTAAAGAATATGCGGAGAGCAAGCGAAATGCGGCATCTCCTATCTTTTAGGCAGATTTGCTACAGCCTTTCAGGACAAAATATATGCAATTCTCAATTGAGTTCAGGAAAACATAAGAAGAAAATATAGCGCACACCGAATTTTTATAGTAAGTAACAGTCAGGGAGCACTTCAGATGCATAACAACGGTAGAAACCTGTCTGTACTGATGAACAAATGCATAGGTGCACCGTGCAGACTGGCTTTGACTAACTCAGGTACACTGAAACGAACATGAGGGCATATGAGCATTGTAGGCAACGAGCAAAGAGAGCATCCAGCACACTATTGATTGGTTCGGGGCCGGTTCTGTGATTTCCAAATAGTTCCATCAGATAAGCTATCTATAAGAAACTGGACCAATCACAAACACATTGACTGCTGGGCACAATCAGTAGAAAATTCAGCACTTTATAGAAAAGCCATGTAAGAACAAAACCTTAGATTTGCTAAAACTTGGAATAAAATCAAATTGATAACTGGCCTTCTAACAGGACACGCACCTCTAAGGATACATATGGAAAAAATTGGTCTTCATACTGCGGAAGTAGGGTGTAGGCTTTTGAGAGACGTCAACAAAGAATATGTCTTTTCAATAGAAGTAACCCCACTAGAATGTGTTGTTTTGATAACTTCCTGTTTACTTTGGCATACACCTTGCATATCTACAAACTGCCGAAATTAATTTTACAGGTTTTGAGACCTCAAACCATTATGGAGCCTACATTTTTACAACTTGCACGTTCGCAGTAGCTCCTATAATATTTTACGATAACTAAAACATGAGGTTTACTCCACCTTGAAAAATATTGAAGAGAGCATATAATGATATTATTTTTCTGTGCTATCACTTGTCGCAAAGTAATGAAGATTGTCTACTAGAAATCATTATATACTCTAGAGTCATTTCATCATTATTGTGAAATATTTGTGCATAATAATTTAAGACTAAGTTTACAGGATTACGTTCTGCAATCATTCTTCTTCAATTTGTCTATAGTTACTTTTTGGAGCAGAAAAAGGTATTTTAAAGTATCAAAAGTGTAGCTGTCCCAAAACCAATGAACGCGTTTTCTTCTAAAACTGAAAAAGTTTTAGAAGAATGGGGGTGGGGGGAGGGGGGAGCACCTTTAGGCCACTTAGAGGCAGCTTTTAATGCGTTTATGTAAACTTGCTGAGTGCTTTTAGCGCTCTTAGGATGCTTAGAACTTTTAGGGCATTTATGGTCTATAGGACGCTTAGGGTCTTGCTGGCGCTTAGTGCTTAGCGCCGGACATTTAATGGCACAAGGGTCTCAACTCAAAATTTAAGGTCCTAAACTGAAAATGCAGATTTGTAGTATTCATGGGTAATTATAGATTATTTAAAATGCGCCTTCGCTTTGCATTCGGTTCTATTAATCAGCGCCAGCTTGCAGTATTTATAATTACAATTAGAAATTTTGGTGCACATCCCAATTGCAATTATGGTAAGTCAATTGCAATTACCAATTGACAATCCCAGTTTCAATTTCAATTATCATAATTGCAATTGCAAGTTTTATGTAATTACGAAAAGTAATGAAAATCTTGAACGAAGCATAGACAGATAAAATGAAAAAAAAAAACGTAGAGCTGGGTAGAGCTCCGGAAAGCCACCTTGTTGTAATTATCCACCTTGTTTATCTACCACACTTACTTGTTAAAAGAACAGGTCTACCACCTCGATTTTGTGTCCATCCAACTTGAAATTCTCTCGATTTATTGAAAACAATCTCATCTCCCTTGTCTTACTGGAGTTATCTCTCTAGGCAGACTAGAATCTACGTCTTCTGGTCAGCTCGTTAATCCCTTTGTAAACCTCTTCGTTTTCGACTACACTTCCTCATGATATCATCAATTACAATAAGGAAGATAAAAGCTGAAAGGAGTATAAGTATACATCCTGATAAAAGGAGTATACATCCTTCCGTGACTCAGATGTTACTCCAAAGGCCTCTGTTAATTGTTCTTCATGCACAACTCGGCACTCATAGACATTGTAGGTCTCTTGTATTGATCAGAAATCGCCGGCGAGTTGCCATACTTGAATAGGCGTTCCCACAAGACTTGCCTATTCACTGAGTCACTCACAGCTCTGTTTAATGATAACTCAAAGAGTATTGATCATGTGTACACAGCTACGAAAGCCAGTCTGTTCTTTCCGTCATTTATTTTCCACCGCTGTTTTTATACACTTTAAGATGAAGCATATATATATATATATATATATA
>WYDF02011782.1:0-13612 GCA_009867245.2 Adranes taylori
ATATATGGGTTCAGGTACGTCGCCAAAATTTGTAGTTCTTTCTACTAATCTTGTTATATCAGCACTTGTCGTAGTGACTCGCTAGGTTGCGACACCTAGGTACTAGAAAAAACGAAGTAGTTTGTAACATAGCATATTACATAGTACTCCCAAATAAATGCATTAATTACTCTAAGTAAATAAATTGCAACTGTACGCTACTGGAATGAAACCAGTTTAATAATAAAGTGTAAATATTAATAAGATATATGCTGACGCTCACGTGTTAAGCCGAATAGAGTGATACGGTAATGGTAGGAGAAAGATAGGCTTAGTTGTTATTCACCGCTCAGTATACATTTACTCTGTACGCATTACCCATGTAATGTTACAAACAACAGCTAGACCGATTTCGTTATTTATTTTGGTATCTATGGAAACATAAACTGTTTGACAGTGCGTATACACTATCCACATGATAATTAAAATAGATGTGCCGTTATTAGATAGGAGAAGGTGACTGTTGACTAGTGTATACGTGTTGGCTTGTTGGTGTGTGGAAACTTCTGTTGCCTCACTAATTTGTGTGATCGACCGTCACCGTAACAATTGACGAGTGAGCTGCTCCATAGAGACTGTATAACGGAGAAACGATACTGTAGATGCTCCGTCTATAAATAAAGCCGTTTTGCATAGAATATTTGAGTTCTTTTTTTGAATTCGAAGATACAGCAGGCAACAGTAGCAGCAACCAGCGACATCTTGCTGCCAACTACGAATAGCGAGCGGAGCAACACAGCAGAGAGCCGGATAGAGTAAGCATTTGGTGACTGTCTTCATATATTTTATACTGTTCTATAGCATGTGTTCATAATTTAGCTTTGCGTTTCTTTCTATATTACTTACTTCCTATGCCGCTAGAGTGTATGAGTCCCAGTTTTACTTAATAAGGTCGGTCTCAGTCACTTAATATGCTTAGCACCCTTGTGCGATCGGGTCGGGGTGTTAAATAAATTTCCTGCATCTTACCACACAACTGAAATGAATGTAGCTAATCTGGGACGTCCCGTTTTAGTTAAAATCATTCCATAAGCTTAGCGCCCTTGTACGATCGGGGTGTTAAGTAAATTATAATGGTTTCTTGCATCCTGATACACCACTGGAGTGTATACTGCTAATATTCAACGGCTTGTTTCAATTGCAGACAGTCGATATGCTTAGCACATTTGTACGATCGGGATGTTAAATAAGATATACTGGTTTCCTAGCATTCCTGTTATTAACATATTCCGACTTAGTGTTCTAAAATGAAGGTTGTATCCGGTTGTATGATAACCCGCACTTGCATGCTTCCCGCATAATAGTTGTTTTGTTATCATATCACAGTGCGTTTTTATGCACCGCTTATTAATTGATTGCTAGAATATTTTAATGTATTTGATTTAATATTGGCTCACTGCATTTGTATTTCTTTCTTTGTTTGTGTGGTTTATAAAGAACAATAGACGCTTTTGTTAGGCAGCTCACAAGTCACAAGACTATAGCATGTGTGCCATCAGTAAACTTCACAGTACCGAAGGAACAACAAAATCAGTTCCAGTATGTGGCCTCACGTTAAACCGACGTGGCGCCCGAGTAACTCATTTCTGGAGGATAGAAAGATTCTGTAGTAATAAGATATTTGTTTGTACCATTTCTGACTATCGCTAGTACTCCACATTAGCAGCGTTGTGAGTGGGAGTGTGTCACAAATTACTACAGTTTGTTTCATGGAACTTCATGACCATTTGCGCACAAAAGGGTGCAAGCTAGAAGACTAGGATCGTTCAAATTGAGCTGTAAATAAAATTTAGCTCGCAATACAAACTGTATTTGCAAGTAGGGTAAAACAACTAGTTAATAATTGCCCTTGTGTATTCACAGTAAATCAGTTTAAAATGTATGTTTTTTTGTTAATCACTATTTTTCCATCTCAGCCTTTTCAGCTATAATTGGTACATTTTTCCTGCTCCAAACTACAAAACAGTAATCCAAATTGGTCTTCTTTTTAGAGACTTAACGTTCCCAATTATTTGGATTTCTATTTTAGGATGTTTTGGAACCTTGATATCATTATTTTTCTTCTTTCTTTTGCTAACTCTGCCATCTTAAGTGCCTTAAGAGCTTCTATCAGTTCTGAGTTACGTATATACCAGGGAATATGCAGCGTTATTCTGATTAATTTGTTTTGATGAATTCTGATTCTCTTAATGCTTTTCCGTGTCCTCATGCCGAAAAATTGTGGTCCGAACACACAGTTCATGATCTTAACTCTTACTCTCACTATTAGTTTGGAATCATATTTGAGAATAGCGTACATTTTTCTGGATGCTCTAAATGCAACTTCCTCTCTCAGTTTAACATGTTGTTCCCAATTTAGCTATTGATCAAACATCACACTGAAATGCGTACCACGCGAGATATAACCCTGAACTCAGACAACTACTCATCAGATTAAACTCAGAATGCCAAATATGACGTTGGCGAAACGTTGGAACACAGAAATGCAGAAATGCCTACGCGAGATATAACCTTGCAGACAAACAACTACTCCTCTAATTACACTCCCGGAAACCTC
The DNA here is from genome assembly GCA_009867245.2 of Adranes taylori. NCBI lineage: Eukaryota > Metazoa > Arthropoda > Insecta > Coleoptera > Staphylinidae > Adranes > Adranes taylori. Next base: position 2,597 of record WYDF02011782.1, read on the forward strand.
AAATTTCAATATTGTTAATTGTAGTTGAGGAGAATTCTTTAAAAATTGTACGCCGAAACGTCGACTGATTCCAAATGCATTCTGTTAACTAAAAATCCATAGAATTATTATTTCATTATTTCCACAAATTTTAAAAATTAGAAGCAATTAAAAACCTCAAAATCTTTAAAGCCGTTTTAAGATTTCGATAGATAAATAGATTAAAACTAGAACGGTAGTATAGTTGTGTAAATCTCATATATCTAATATTTAATAATTTGTTTATGGAATTTCCATTTAGAATCTTTATACAATTAACAGATCTAAAACGTAATTTGTATATAAATACATACATATATGAAGCGTGAGGAGATTCATGCAAGCTGAGCTTATTTGTACTATTTCGCAATTATTTTACGCTCGAAGTGGCACCCGCATGATGCACGCTGTCTGTACTATAATGATAATGAAGCCATCTGGCGTGTAAGTGGAATCCCTTTCGATGTATTGTGACTTAGTTTCGGGGCTGAACGTGATAGATAATCTAATAATATTCGGAGCAAGAACGACTGAATAAGATTATCAAGGACATGCTTATAGCATTTGTAGTAGCGTGTGCACTTAACGCGAGCACTTGAGAGCCGATTTCGCCTCGAACAATGTTACAAATGCTATATTGTCTGGTACAGGTGTTCTATAGCTTCATAACTATCTGTAAATACTTACATGTTATCGTATTATGCTATATTTATGTTTAAATTTGATGCAAGTATATGTTATTACTATCCAAGATGGATGCCGTCAGTAAATGATGTTCTCTTTAGTGATCTCAATAAATTTAATATAAAGCTATTAATATAAATACAAAAGTTACCAGTGAACACAAGTTGCAGCAAACGAGTAATAAGTTTAATTAATAAATTAGCAGAAAATTTTAGTAATAATATAAACAAATGTGATGAGACCATAATGGAGTGCAATGTGAATGGAGACAATGACACTCATAAGGTTTGTACCAAACCGTGCATGAAATATAAAATGCCGAATGATTACAATTCAAAAACTTTTAAAACTGTTACCAAAATGATAAATCATCTGGAAAAGTTATTAATGATTTTAGAGATAATGTAATAAAAACTAATAGTAAATACAACAAAAATAAACAACAGCATCTGGCATCTTGCGATCGTAATAGCATACCTACTAACAAGTCGAATACGAACTCTGTAATATTAGATACTATTGGTCGTACTACCGATATGTTACAGTCACCGGCAGCAGTAGGTAATGTAACAGCATCTATTAATACGAATAGTAACCTCTTCGTAAACACAACTGCACATCTTAAACATTTCTATCTAAATAAGATAGTTCTAAAAGCAATACAAAATTAGAAAGCTCATCTAATAATGATATCACAGGAGCATCAGCAAACAAATACTCATATAAAAACAGTCATAGGAGCTTAATAAAAAGAACAGCTCAGAATCATTGTACTTTAACTATTGGTATAAGAATAGGCTGGTTATTTTTATCGCGACTTTCTACCTAAAACCCATCGAGAATATTGCAACGTGGAGATTTATCAACGTTCCTGTTTAGATTGATGTAAAATGATTGGGCTTTAAGTACTCACAAATAAGGTGAATACATTAAAATAATTAGACGCCATAAAAGGTTTTGCATTGTAAACAAAATTTTAAATAAGGGGACAGTTATCGGGTAACTTGCGATAGATCTATTTTATGATCAAAGTACAAACATAAATATTAGTTATTGATTATACCCTATGCTAATTAATTGCAACTTAAACAAATCAATTGTACATAGAAGCTATGTATGGGAACAAAGTTCAATCATCGATGTCATACAGGCGTTGTAGAAAATATTCTAGAATGCGCTAATGAGATACCAATTAATCATGACTAAAAGTATGCATAGCGATATGTGGGGGGAGTCCTGCGATGAAAGGGATAGTATTGCACTCACAGCAGTAAGGGATAGCAATTTTGGGCGTCTGTCAAACGTTATAATGTCGAAGTAAGTAGGGGAATAATTATCCGGAATAAAATAATATTAGATTAATAAATAAATAGAAAATAGTATTTTATTATGTACTCGTCTAATGTAGCGCGGTCCTTAGCAATAATATTTTGGGGAATAATTCAAGCAAGTTTTTTGATCAATGTAAAGCCAAAAGAAATATAAATAAGGAATTAAGATAATGGTGCGTTACTCTAAAATAATAAATAAATCGGTTGTGTACAGTGGCAAAAGAGTTTCGTTTCTGCTGCCTGAATTATTAAGGCTTATGTCTATCGCTAAGGATTGACGTTAAAAGTAATTACTTAGCCTTGTTTTATTTATTTATTTATCTATTTATTAATTAATTAATATCTATTTCATTATTAATTAATTAATTAATATCTATTTCATTATTAATTAATTAATTAATTAATTAATTACTTAATTAATTTATTTATTTACTTATTATAAAACGCAATTTTTTCAACTATTTATGTTCGACCTCACATAGTTACAAATCTAGTTACGATTTCATTTAAATGTAGTTACAAAGTCTGGTTATTTTTTGTTTACATATCCTCAAAATTTTATGATCCGCTATCTTGGTTATCAAACTCAAAGCGTGCGACTATTTATGATAGACCTCACAAATTACAGCCGCCAATTAAGTGTCCACATTTTTGATAAATGGAAAGGATCTAACAATGTCGCCATCTTTATTTTTCGTTTACAACTAGTTAGGATAGGTCTTGGCGAGTTAGCGCGTGCTTTAGAATCCGCTATCTCTTACTTCTTACCTTACCTTAAAACATTAATATAAAGACAAATTATTATGCAAAGCGTAAAATTTAAATTACTTTTGTCATCTTTCTTAATCTGCAATCAGGAGTTTTATATAGTGTTCATGTATACTATTTATAGATAACAACTTGGTCCAACTTAAATTACATGTCATTTAATATCAAAACCTTCCTCTACCAACACATCATGGAAAGCATAATTAATTGTCGAAGTTTTCGAAACTACTCGACCATTAGAACTATTCCAGTCACAGGCAGGTCACATTAATTATAGTTTTCAATCAAATTGCAATGGCTTTCGATCATATAGTTCGAAATTTCGTGTGAATATAGTAATATTATTCTTACGTTTATAGAACTTTTATAAACTATAAAAGGAAAATATTTTTTTATTTATTCAATATTCTTACATAATTTTTAAATAAAAAAAAAACATTCTGTATATATAAATTAGTTTATTTTACCGTTTCCTTTACCTTAGAACTTTTTTCGTTTACTTCATTTACGTACATATTTTTACTTTTCTTTACTTCAAGCTCATTTTCATTCATTTCAATCTTTTCTGTTAAAAGATCAAACTCTTCTTTAGACAGTAAGTAGGTCTCAATTCCGAAAATTGGGATGAAAAGGTCATTATAAGAATTAGTCTAAAAATGGAGGCAAGGTGGAAACGTGTTTCTAGCATAGGATTATAGCTGTTATCAACACCTTTTCTTACTCCAAATATAGGCATAAGGTCTCCTTGCATCGAACTACGAATCCGAGACTTAACTATACAAATGATTTTGAAAATCTACTATTTAAACGTTGCTTGTATGTGAGTTTACATATATTGAGATGTTATATTTTGAATTATTTGCTCTATACACATATGGTGTAATGTATTGTATCAGCAATGTGTTATGCATTTGGACGAATTAACACCTTAACAAATTAAGATGAACCATTAATATATTTACCAATGAAGCAAGGGACTTTAACAATCAAAGTTCACCTCGTATAATACTTGCATTGGGGTTTTTTTCTGAGAAGCATCGGACCATCCTAAAGATGGCCAAAGTTGTTTCCACAGTGATCTTAATAGAAAAGGGGACTTTAACAATCAAAGCTCAACATCTTAACACATGTAGTTCATCTCCAGTATTAGACTACGTACTAACACGATATTTAAATGAAGAATGTAATTAGTATTTACCTTTACGCAGTAAGACACATTTTAAGTAAGTAGGTGTTAATTTTGAAAATTGTGATGCAAAGGAAAAGGAAAATGGAGAAGGAAAATTTTCCTTTTCAATTTAACGTTGAAAAGGAAAATTTTAAGAATTGGGTGTCGATACATTCATAGCGTAACGGTTGAGTAACACCTACGAAATTAGCACCTACTTACTTAAAATTCGTCTTATTCTTACTGTGTAAAGGTAAATACTACTTACATTCTTCATTCAAATATCGTGTTAGTACGAACTCTAATACTGGAGATGAATCACATATGTTAAGGTGTTGAGCTTTGATTTTTAAAGTCCCCTTTTCAATTAAGATCACTGTAGAAACAACTTTGACCATCTTTGGGATGCTCCGATGCTTCTCAGAAAAAACGCAATGCAACCTTAATATCTGCAAACTTACATACAATTAAAGGAAAGGAAAATTTTCAGAATTGGATGTCGATGTATTCATAGCATAACGGTTGAGTATCAGATTCGTAGTTCGATATAATGAGATCTGGCGCTATATTTGTAATAAGAAAAGGAGTTGATAACAGCTAAAACCCTATGCTAGAAACACGTGTCCATATTACCTCAATTTTTAAACTAAGTTTTATAATATCCTTTTCATCACAATTTTCCAAATTAACACCTACTTATTTAAAATTCGTGTTACTGCGCACAGGAAAATACTACTTACATTCATCATTCTTCTTTAGACACGATGGTAATGTTTTAACATTGAACTGTTAATTATAAACGACTATTTTATTAAAAGAATCCAAATCTAATAATAATTTTTCAAAAATTTTGCAAATGTCAGTTTTGATTATTTTATATTAAGTGATCTCATTTTGCAACATATAGAAATTTAGCATTCTATGGTTAATTTTAATGAGATTTTAAGCATCCTTCGCACCGTCTAATGATTATTCAAATTTAATTTGGGTCTAGTTTCTATTCATAAACCCAAAATGTAAATATATTCGTAAATATATACATTTCATAAGCACGAAATAGCCGAGAGTGCGTTCCAATGGACTCTTGAAAGAATCGAGTCCAGCTTTTTCTGACACCTTCTCGTAAGTGCCAAGCCAAGGGTCCTGAATTTATTGCATCAACAGCCACGACCATCGTAGCCCTATTCTATTCGTATGTTTCGCGCATCTCATATTGAAAGAGAGAGAACGCTGAGCGACAGGATACTATTCTCCACCGCATAATTTGTTTGCCTGACCGACTGGACCTTTTTCAACGCAATTCTAATGCGAAAAAATTGGAAAGACGATATACATTGGGCAAGTTTTAAGAAAACGGAGGCCAAATACTTTATATAATATTGAATATTTTGAAACAACTATATTATATTGTCGAATATTAACAGATTTAATATTGTGGTTGAAAATCTTATGTACGAAGACATGTTTGTTTTTGAGGACTGGTTGTGACTAGCAGTAGCAAAGCTAAGTAGCAATTGATACTTACAAAAATGTTTTTATTCTGTTTTAGTTTTTATTGTTCAGACAGCGGAATGTCAAAAAAGTGAACTCAATTAGTAGTAGCTCAAGGTTAGCTACACTATCGTTCACGAAATTGTGAGGAACATGTTGGGCACTCGAAAGTGTGTGCAAAGCAGCTGTCCAAAGTGTTAACGGGCGACCAAAAATCGCGCAGAGTTGAAACGTTCCAGGAGTTTCTGAATCTGCGTGAAGAAGACCCCCACTTTTTAGACAACGTGATCACAGGAGATGAGTCCTGGATATTCGAGTACGACACCAACACAAAAAGGCATAGAACGGAGTGGCACACATCCGTGACCGAAAAAGTTTACGTGATAGTTCTCAAGAGAGTAAAATGCATAGTTCAACGCGTCCTACCTGATATCGCGAAGGATTGGAAACTTCAGTGCGCTAGCGCAGACATCCTTTGTTGCGGCCAGCGCTACCTACGCGCTACCAACGTAGGTGTGTCAACGATTATCCAGGTTCCCTACAGTCTTACGTGGTTCACCCACACTTCATTTCTTTCCGCGCATGAAAACTCCCACGAAAAGTCAACATTTCGGGACTGTCGACAACATTAAAGAGGCTGCATCAAAGCTTTCCGGAGAAGGACTATTGTAACGTCTTCGATGTTTAGAAATCTTGCTGGCGGCGATGTATCGACGTAGGAGGACAGTACTTTGAATCCTTTTTTGTTATTTCCAGCGAACCAACATTTTTATTTTCTGCTTTCTGTTTATCTGTTCGTTGTTAATTTTTTCTACTGTGCTGGTGTAGGTATTTTGCATTTTTGCATTTATACTTCTAACTTCGTTGGACGACGCATTTTTAATTTTATTATTATGATGTAAGAGGATACAGGGAGGCACCCTTTTATCATTTCGACCTAAAAAGCCTTTCCTTTCCTATTGTTTTAAAGCATTTCCCTAAGAAACTGTAGGACTGCTTTCGGGTGCTATATGTTGCCGCTTATGCCTTCGTTTTGCAGAATCGGCATGTTGGGTTCTCAAAATTATCAATTTTATGCATATGGTAATTCATGTTCTGTAGTAGAATTGGTGTATATCGAGATTTCATTTTTAGTGAGACTGAGTATTTTGAACTCCAGATACCAGATGTATAAAGTCTTTCGAATTCGTTTGCCCTGGAACTTTCTTCCAGTATTCTATTATGGCTTCATATTCCCATTGTCTTATTATTTGCCTTCTATGGCTCGTAGTTCAAACACAGAAGGAGTTGGGACCTATCAAATTGGTTATTGCCCCTTGGCTAGCTAGCTGATCAGCTAGTTTCTTGCTCGTAATCCCTACGTGTGTTGGTACCCACCATAAATTAAGATGATTATGTTTTTTTTCTAGATCCTTTAGGTGTCTTTGTCCCATAGCTTAGTCCCATAGCCATTTGGAGTCACATGTTTTAGCCTGCAGTGCTGCTTCTGGTGCAGTGATCTTAATTCTGCTACACTGTTTGTGTGTATATTAATATTGGCCCGTTTTATACATTTATACATGATTCCTAGAGCATAAATATCTATGGGTAAAATTTCAGCCTGTAAGATAGGTATATGCGTCCAGTAAAATTACCGTTTCACATCTTGGGCTGTATATCCCAGCTTTTGGTCCACCACTGTGAGTCTAAACGGCTGTGGAGCCTTTTGGACTTATATGTTTTGGTCTCTAGTGCTGCTTGTGCTGCAGTGGTCTCAATGCTGCTTGACTGTCAGTGTGTATATTAATATTGGGCCCTTTTATGCATTTATAAATGATTCCTAGAGCATAAATATCTATAGCTACAATTTTAGCCAGCAAGATAGTGATAAGGGCATCCAGTAAAATTACCGTTTCACATTCTGGGCCATATACCCCAGATTTTTCTCCACCACTGTCTAGTTTTGATCCATCTGTGTACAATTTCAACGCGTCCTTACATTACTAACGTTTGTTTTCCCAGAAATTTCTGAGAGGAATAACAACGTGAAATTGCAACTGAACATTGGTGGCATGTCATCCCACATTCAATCGGTAAGTTTTGCCGTTCCGGGCTCTACAACTATCCTGGGAGTTTGTCCACTTTCAGGTGTGTTTTTCTTGGTAATTATTGTAACTGGTAAAAGAGCCTTCCTTTTCACAAATAAGAGCCTTCCTTTTCACGACGCAGTCTAATCAGTACCTCTGACGCAATCATAGGCCAGATAGATATTCAGCCATGCAGATTTTTTCTGATTCACGTTAGGCCACCAGACTAAAGCTCCATATGCTATGATTGGTCTTATAATTGCTGCATAAGCCCAGTAAATCATTTTCGGTTATAGATACCATGTTCTACCATAAATATTTTTGCATGCATATACGGCCCCGGTTGGCCTTTTCTTGTATTTCTGCAAATGAAATCAATTAGTGGGACAGAAGTAGGCCCAAATATTTGATCTTACACTTTCTCTACACCATTTTCCCTTCCGCTGTCTCTACCGAGGTTTTCTCATTTTCTGTACATCATTTGGTTGTGATGTTAAGGGCACTCGCCTTGCTGGTAGACACTATTGTGTCATGTTTGCCTTGCTCTATCAGCACTAGGTCATTGGTATATTCTTGTATTTGGTAATCGGCTATTGTTAAAGTGTGCATTAGGTCTTTCACTACAATATACCATTGCAGAACTCCTCCTTGGGGACATCCTCTAGTTGCTCTGCCCCCCATAGTCATCATCTGTTCTAGACGTGCACCTACCTTCCGGTTTTACAACATTACATTGATACACGCAATTAGCGCCTCTAAACAGCCTTCATGCGTGCTGTTTTCTCTATGATTTCATACGAGGGGTTCATAAGCCCTCCCTATGTCAAGCAATGTACAGAGTGCCGTTTGTTTAGCTTGAATTGATTTCTCAACTTTACCCCCTTTTAGTCTTTGAACAAAAATTATATTATTTAATTTTTAACAAATTAAATAATATAATTTCAATGAAACAGAAACCAACTTGTAAATTGTTGCCAGTATTTTTAGTCAAATACACCACTGAACGCATTAACGGTGTTCAGAAATAAATATGGAAATATTTATGTGAAGGAAAATAAAGTCTTTTTTGAACGCGCGCGCGTCGTAACTAACTTATTAAAATCATTCCCATGTTGCGGGAAATATAAACCAAAATTGATATAAGCACCACTTCCGTTTTATATACTTTTTTTGTTACGCAGATGTTTGGAATGAAATATTAATACGAAATTTGAAATTGACAGATACTGATTCCTTCAAAAGCCAATAAAAGGAAATTGATTCCTGAAGAAAAGACTGTTTCTGTATTAGTGATTGTAAAAGTTAATATTCTCATTTTGATTCTAAACAGAGTTTCATAAAAAAATGGAAATCAATAAAAAAAAACAAATACGACATTTAAATTATATAAGGCCCCCAGAAATGAATGAAAATTTTCAACTCGCTAAAGAGTATGAAAAAAATTGTCTTTGAGTAAATTGTTCTTAGATGATAACATATTATTTGAAGTAACAGGTACGTAATACCAACAAGGAAGAATTTGTAATTACAATAAATGACTTAAAAAGGCAGCTAGTTCAAGATGTATGGAAACATTTCACCCATTATTATAGCCGGCTATTAATGGAAATGAAAATTCGCTTTATAAACTACTAATTTATGAATGCAGCTAGAATTATACTTGTTTTAGATGATATTGAAAATTGATGTTTTTAATTATTATAAATTCTTGTAATAGACATTACAGCACCCTAGCTGAAACATAGATGCAACAAGGCATCATTCAACTATTTCAATAATCGAAATATTAAGAACAATGAAGAAACATTTAACAATCAACTCATTAATATCCCTATCTACAATATTCTCCATAGCACGATGCCCTCTATTAAATTAACCTTAACCTATTGTAAGTAATTCCTGTCAACTAAATTTTGAATGTATCTTAAAAAAGAACTACTTTTAGTAGTTTTGAAATCTAGTTAGACATTTTCTAATTTTAGGGTCAAAAGAACACAAGGGATGGGGATAATGGACAACTTTGTCTTTCATATTAATTTCGATCTACTTGTTAGCTTCTAAGGGTATTTAGCAATCGAACATAATTTATCGTATGCACTTATAATTAATCGTGTCTAATTAGAATTATTCTTTAAACATGACTTTTTAATGTGTGTATCTGTGCGAACCATAAGAAAAAAACAATTTCCGTCTATCTGCCAGGAGGATTCAGCCATTTAAGAGACACTATGTGGAGCTCTCAAAGTTCGCGCAAGTGAAATAAGCTACTGTTTCTGGGTTTTTAAAGAGGGTTAAATGCTATAACAAAAGAGTCCGAAATAGTGAATAGGGCCTATATTCACTATTTCGGACTCTTCGTTAGTTCAGTGAGTAGAAACAAGATAAGGAAACCTTCTAAATGTTTTAGAATGCTTAGTGAGCGCAATAATTTAACAGCTGCCCACTGTAAAATGCTCCTGTGATAGAAAAGAGCCGGAACAGCTTCTCGAACCGCAGGTGTGTAGTGAAAATTTAAATTAACATCAATTTAAATTTAAATTAACGTCAAATTTTAATTAACGCAAAGTACGTTTGCCCCCAGTTGAAATATGGAGAATTCAGATATATAAGTTTATCTTATATATCTAACAAATCGATCGAGTTGGTAAGAATAGTGAGTTGGTAAGAATTCCAACATAATAAATAATTGATTATCTACTTGTTCAAGTTTACAACTAATTCTAATAAAATAAATTCTATTAACGTTGGTAAATAATTAAATAAATGTCAATTTAATTGTTTTACTTTTATGACCTAATAATTGCCTGATTTAAGCAAATGCTAATTAACTGTGTAGATTATAAGATTTTGAAATAAAATGTTTGATTAATAATAAATGTTTATATAATTAAAATAGATCAAAGTAGATTTATGTCTTATTATATCGTTAGTAACGCTATCACCTTGTAATTTTCTTTAACTGATTAAATTATTTAACGCTAAGCGACTGAAGTAATTCTTGAAAGTATTATGGCCTCAGGGTTAACTCTCTCACCTAATAGTTACGTAAAAAACATAAACGTAACAATACCAACAAGGAACCATTTATAATTAGAAGAAATGTCTTCAGAAAGCGGTTACTTCAAGATATATGGATCCATTTCACTTATTATAATAAGGGATCATCAGCACCTTCTTTATTAGGAAAATCACTGTCGCAATATTTTGAAAGACACGACTCTGCACACTAACTGCCACTAGCTGGGTATTATTAATTTATGAATGCAGCCAGCCTTACACTTGGTTTAGATTATATTCGAAATTTATGTCTTTAATCATAATAGATTATTGTTATAAGCATTACAGCACCCTAAATCAAATACTGTAATGGGTAACGGGAATAAATAACTAATCAATAATTTATATCATCATCGTCACTCAATCTTCTCGTGTCCACTGCTGAACATAGATCTCCCTCATCACTTTCCATTCGCATCGGTCCTGTGCCACT
>WYDF02011793.1:0-13611 GCA_009867245.2 Adranes taylori
GAATTGCAAATTTAAATTTAATTTAATTTATTATGAAGTCCAAAAAACAATTCTTATTTTGATTGAAACAAAAAGGGGTTTTACATTTTTTGGTCAATGAGAAACGTTTACAGTGTCGTACATTGTCGTATGTCGTATAATAGTTTTCGAAACAATTTATGGGAACAATTTTTGGATAACTCACGTGCTAGATGAACAACTACATTACGACTTGTAGCCAAGTCAGGTTTATTAGGAGGTCTCTTCGTCTCTGGTCGAGGTCTCTTCTGTATCGGTATAAATTTCAAATTTATACGCGAATCTAGACACTCCACAAAAAACAAATAGCTTATAGCCCCATTTGTGCGATTTGAGGGGCAACTAATTCTTTAAAAGGTGATGGGCTTTGGTAGCACAAATCTGTTCACCTATAGCGATACACATAAATCTGGTTGAAAAGTTATCAATAATAGGTCGTATTTTTGTAATTTTTGGCTTGTTTCCAACGTATTGTCATTGAAATGAAACAAATTTCATTGAGCAAATGAATTTCTAGGCATAGTGTCTTCAACTCAATCTTACAGAAGAAAATGGTTTCGATGGATTTTTTGCAACAGAATTCTAAGTTTCTTCAACAATTAGTTCCATCAAGGCATCACCAAAAAAATGTTTGAAAAACTGGAATAGCGTGTTCAGTCCTTTGATAGAAGTGGGTAAGGCTGAATTTCCCATAAAATCTGTCGCAATTTCCTCCAAATTTACGATATATCACATTCCGCTTCGGTTGAACAAGAGCACTGAAGGTCTAATTTTTCTATTCAGGTGAATTTTGACAATTAAAGAACCATGCAGCATTACCGACAGCTGAGTGGTCAAAAATTCCCTTATCAACAGTTCATCATCATCATCATCGTTTACTATCACCACAAAAAAAATATTATTCAAGTTTTTAATAAATAACTATAAAAATTCACTTCCAAATGCACTCACGTACCATTATTGATCATTATTGATCATAAACTAGTCTACGTACACAGAATACTGAACCGTATAAAACCATGTACAAAATGAATGTAATGTGTAAGTTTCTATTGTGAATCGATTGATGCATAAATGCATCACGGAGCTTATATAGAGTAAAGCCATTTAGCTTTGCCAATGTGAAGCAATAATATGGTTGATGCATATATGCATCATTGGGTACTGAAAAAATATTATTTGAATACACAATCTGCTTATTACATTATTAATTGAGACCTAATTCCTATCATTCCTAGACATTCATACATATCATTCCTTATCATTGGATCTTCAACTTGTTTGCCATGTCCAATTACTATTATACTAGGAATGTCATTTTTATATTAGGTACATTTTCCACGTGTACATCAGCCGACTGCGTGAAAACTGCGAACGAGATTTTAACCCATGTAGATCCAGACGTATTGCCCTGTGATGATTTCTATCAATTTGCTTGTGGTAATTTTCTGCGCCACGAGAATCATGAAAATTATGCATATCGAAAATCAAGAGATCTTGCTGATTTAGTCCGAAAGAATAATATGAAAGCAATGCTGGATGAACCGCCTAGTTTCTTAGATCATAAAGCGTTTGCTGTATCAAAGGTTACATTGAATTTTAAATAATGGTCAATCATTAATAATCAAATCATTTTATTAGACACTATACAGGATATGTACTAACACGACTGCTATTGATAAAGCTGGATTGGTTGTAATAAAAGCAATTCTAAGAGAAATTGGAGGATGGCCACTATATGAAAAAACTTCGTGGCGAGAAAGTGCATTTGACTGGAAAAAAGCCATTCATCAGTTGAGGAAAATGGGAATTGATTTTGATTCTTTGCTGGATATTTATATCGGAATTAATGATAATGATGAACCGAAACATATTGTTACGGTGTGTTACTCTTTAAATAAAAGAAAATATGCAATAATCCTATTCATAATAAAAATGCGTGGACATATCCAGCACCGCATCACTCATATACCGAAAGTTACAAGTTTTAGTATATGTTATATCAATCAATCATATTCTTTAAGAAAGGTATTAACCATTATTTTAATTTATATTTTTCAGTAAGGTCAAAAAATTTAAGCCAATTTTATAGCTTGATTCGGTTTTATACTTTGACATTGGTAAATGTTTTCATTAGCACCTCGTATTTAAATACATCATTGTGGTTCAAAATTAAATGATTCCAATTTATTTAAACAAATAAAACATTTAATTAAATTTAATATGACATTATACAATTTCTACAAATTCAAGGAAAACCTGGAATTCATCTAAAAATAATAATTTAGATAATTCAATTAGCCTATGATCTAATAAATGTGACTAATATTTCTTTATTATAAAGCCTCGTTACTATATTGCTTTTGTGTGAGAACGACTTTCAAAAACGTATTTTCTTATATGGTTCTAAACTAAAAACAAAGTATATACTTATATTGATTACTTTACTAACCCCTCTAAGTTAGAAACTATGCATTGATGATTGCCTAGACCGTGTTTCCATTCTGTTGTTTCTTCTGATGTATCTAGTTCATACATATAATGAAGTATATAAGGGATTGGAACATGATTCCCTGTACACTTATTCAAAGTTGCAGAAATCTACGATTTTTTTTTGTTAGGCAATTATCATTTCATGATAACAGTTGGTGTTGATGGCCAGTGCAATAAAAATAATCCCTTTATCTAGGATGTTGGTATTATAATAAGCATTCATTCACAGATATTTTCTATAATCTACTTACTGATTGACAATACCGGTGTTATGATTTATTTAAATTATTCATAATCAAAGAAATATGCACTTTTAAGTTTTTTGAAAATATGCAAAATCATTGCAAAGAGTGCACTCGTTACGCATAATACTTGTCTCAAGTAACAGTACTGTTTGATATAGCATACACCAGAACTAACTTCAAGTACATGAAAGATGAGATGGCGGATCCGTTCACGATTTGATTTCTATTTTAATTGATAGACATTGAAAACTCTAAAGCTATACAATGTGCCTCCTTACAGTTAACTCATTTACCATCAGAATTCTACGCAGGTCGTACGATTGATAGGAAACCGAGATACGACTTTCTTGTCGATCTTTCAGTTGCTTTTGGCATCGATAGAAATAGGGCCGAGCATCAAATTAAAGAAGTTTACGATTTTGAGGATCAACTAAAAAAGGTAAAACATTTTGCATTATAAAATTAAATAATGTGTTATAATTACTAATTTAATTGTAGATTGCTTTTGGAAAAGATGACGAAAATTATCGTAGTGCTGATCTTTATAATCCAATGACTATAGCTCAAATACAGTATCAATTTCCTGGAATAGCGTGGCTCGATTACATCAATGGCATTCTTTACCCGAGTGTTACATTAACTTCAGACGAAGTTGTAAACGTTAAGCATCCAAATTATGTAAAGGAGTTTATTGATTTATTGGGTAGAACCCCAAAACGGTATTTAAATATATTTTCATTTTTAATCTCTATTAACCTTTACAAAGTTACCAGAAAAAAACAAGATTAGAGGAAAATTCAAGTTTTATTATTATTTTGTCATCATTACTCTTCTTATTCTGCTCAAATTTATTGCGGTTTGCCATTCATATATTATATACCATGATTAAATTCGTAAAAGTATTGAAAGATATTTGAAAAGTATTTAAAATGAAGTTGAGATAAGGTTCAATGTTCAATGATAAGGTAAATTGTCCACGCAGAGATTTGTCCACGGTCCTCGTTAGGTTCATGTGAAAGGATTGAGCTTTAAGTACTCACAAATATGGTAAATAGGTTAAAATAATTTGATGCCATAGAAGCTTTAGCATTGTAAATAAGATTTTAGATAAGGGGACCATAATCGGGTAACTTACTATAGATTTATTTTATGATCGAAGTAGGAAGATAAATATTAGTTATTGATTATACCCTATGCTAATTAATTACATCTTAAACAAAGTTCATAGAAGCTATGAATGGGAACGAAGTCTATTGACGGATGTAACACAGGTGTTATAGAAAATATTCTGGAATGCGGTAATGAGATACAAGTTAATCATGGTGAAAAATATGCATATCGGATTTTGGAAGGGGACCTGAAAATTATAAAAACAGTTCACTCGCAGCGGGGGATAGTAATTTTGGGCGTCTGCCAAATGTCATAATGTCGAGATATGTAACGAAATAATAATCCGGTATAAAATAATATTAGAAAATTAATTAAATATAAAATAAAATCATGCCTTATTAAAGTGTCATCATAAATTTATGAAGTATTTTATAATGCACTCACCTAATGTAGCGCGGTTCTTAGCATTAATATTTTTTGGGAATAATTCAGATAAATTAACTTGAGTATAATTTTGATTCAAGTGGAGTTTAATTAGTAACAAGTTCGTTGATCAAAGTGAAGCTAAAATAAATATAAATAAAGAAGATAATGGTGCGTTACTCTAAAATAATAAATAAATTGTTTGTGTACAGCGACAAAATCTGGAAGTACCTACTTTAGCATTTCTTTGATGTAACTGAATAAATCATAAAGTCACTTTTATTCAAGTGTTGATTTATTTTATTAATTGCAAAGCGTTAATTACTTTATTTTACATATGGGGATCAATGAGCATGTCACTGGATTGAATGTAAACATTTTTAACTACCAATACAATTTAATTACATTTAATAACTGTTTCATTTCTGTTGCCTGAATTACTAAGGCATATGACTACCGTTAAATATTGACGTTACCAGTAATTACACAGCCACGAAAGGCACAATTAAATCAAAACGACACGTCCAACTTAGCGATGGTCCGGCCTAGTGTTTTATTTTAGAATAAGTGGGCTATCTGGGGGATTTATATTAAATCTTTCCGCATCAATTATTCAATTAATAACTTTGCTAAAAGTACCTAACCTAAAGTGCTATCTTATAGAATAACGAAGGAGTTCAGGTACCTATAATTGTGAGCAGGAGATTGCTACTCCAACGTATATAAAAGTTCCCTCTCACTCATGTCACGTCGGAGAGAATCACCCTCCGCCCTAAAAAATTCGTGACAATAATGTGTAGCAAGAAAGGTGGAAAAAACTAAAATGGAAAAACCTAAAGAATGGGACATATAACAGAAAATATTTCAGTATATTGGTGGGTGGGGAGGAGGCGGGTGGGGGAATTCCAAAGTATATGACAACCGATATAAGCATGATAGATGTGGAAATGAGGAAAGTGGAAACAGGTATTAGATGGATGAGCGTTTGAGGATATATGGAAGAGATGAGGAAAGATATAGGGCATTGGGCGAATGCATGTACGGAAATGAATGGGAGTGTTTAAAAACGGTGTTTGGCGGGTAATGTAAGAGTATGCTTTGGAGGAGAAATATAAGTTATAGGGATAATGGAAAGAATTACTGAGGAGAGAAGGAGGAAGGTGAACGAGAAGGAGGAGGAATTGAACGTAGAAAATGGGTGGAAATTCTTTATTTTCCGGAAGAGAAAAACGGCACGTAGAATGCGTTTTCTTATTTTGATGTTTGGTTTTTTTGTTGTAATGTTTCTATTTATGCGAAGCATATTTTATGTAGTTATAGGTTATGCCAATTAATAATTTCTATATCTATCAATCCGTTTTTTTTTCAGTATTATGGCAAATTATATTTCTTTGAAAGTCTTAACCGATTTAGCAATTCATCTACCAACTGATATCCGTAACATATACGAAAATTTTCTGGAAACGACTAGAACACCAAAATCAAACAGAAAGGAAGAATGTTTGGAGACATTTATATCAGAGTGAGTTGGGTCGACATCTCTTTTGAAGTAATATATTTTAATTCTATTGCCACAAACAGAACTGACGATAAAATATTTCCCCAATATAATTATAAATTTGATACCAGTTGTGTCCTCGCTAAACTACAAGGGAAGTACCCCATAAAATAAATTAACCAAGAACCAGTTCATTAACCATTATCCCCTTAGTATTAATTAAAATATTATGCCTAAATAGTCGTTTTTTGCTCTTTGGATCGTAATAAGTCAAAAGATTTTTGAGCTTTTTATGTTTTCACAAAAATCTAACTCTACGGCGGCACTGGTAAAGCGTGGATTATGTTATTGGCCATTGTTCAGTTTTCAGCGGTTTCCGAATGTACTAACTTAACTTGTGAATTTAATTAACTTGAAGCAATTGTTCTTCGTACTGCTATTATTAAAAATAAAAACTTTGACATCATTAAAACTTCAACCTTACTATCCTAAACGAAACTGTTTAACTTTATTTTTATATTAAAATAAAGTGAATAAAAATAATAAATAATACAAAACGAGTTTTGAACCTCGCAGAATATAACATATATGCACATAGAAATTTATGTATGAATTCGTGAATCTTGTAAAAAAAATTATATAAGTTGAGCATTCGTTTTTTACATCAATAATCAAGATTTGTGTTTTTTATAATAGATTCAGCGATTTGATAGTGCCCGATTACACAAAACGCTACATCTCCGACGAGATGAAACTACAAGCAAAGGACATTCTAGATGACATCAAGCGGGAAATGAATTTTGCTATTGAACAATTGGATTGGTTGGATGAAAATACGCGCAATGTAGCGAAGGAAAAATTAGCTAGTACGCGTGATTATGTTGCACATCTTCCGGAAATGAAAAATAGAGTCAAATTATTGAAACAGTTTGAAGAGGTAAATGACGTAATTACAGAAAAGCGAATTTCGAGTCTCTTGTATGCATAGAAATTCTAATTATGACACTATTACTTGATAAACCCAACACTTTGGGGTTATCAATATAATAACTGTTTATATTAGCTGGCCGCATGCTCATGTTAACCATGAGCATGCGAGGATTTTCGATACTGCAATGACTAATATGTGGGGTGTATTACTCCAGCACTTAGAGAAAATAGTCTTGATGTGATATTGATACCAAATGAGCGAATTCCTTGATTGTACAGGATTAAATTATATTACCGACGAAAAGAGTTACAGGAAGGAAGAAAGAAATATGTTTGCACTAATTTTTACCGATTGTGAACCAATAATTTCTACTATTAATAATCCGCTAATCCAAAATGTGGGCGTTAGCTAATGTTTGCTACAAAACTATATATCGAACCTAAGCTACGCTAACCTATCTGCCTGTTTTCCTACTACTATTTTTAAATGATAATTAGTTGCACTTACAATATAGACAACCCATTCTACAATGATAGATGGGATGCATATCTACAATCCAGCCATTGAAATATTTTGCAGACAGATTATCTGATGTAAATTGAAACTATAACTAACTAAACTAAACAATAACTATATCAGATTACAGGATATATATAAATAACCTATTTAACTTTGAAAATAGTATTGAAGTGGTTAAACAGCATCCTAAATATTGCAATTTCATCTATAAAAATTACAAAGTTTTGCTTAATATTTCTCATTTGAATTATATGTTTTAAATTTAAGGTCCGATTGAATGAGTCTAATTTTCTCACATCTTTATTAAAATTTCGTTTTGTCCGCCTCAATCAGAAGTATGCAAAATTATCCGAGCCAGTGCCGCATGTACCTCACACGGATTATGATGCATATTACTCTATTAAGGATAATAGTTTAGGTAAGTTAAAAAATTTTTATTTATCAGTGTGTCTTATAATGGCTGGTCATTTTACAAAAGTATGGTCAGTGGTCATTTTACATAAGTGTATCCATCTCGTTTACATACCATATAGATTGCCTCATTATAGTTTTATACATCACCCATAGAAGTTTGCTTGAAATGTAAATACAAAAGCACAGTCACGCCCTTCGCATCACCTGCGCAACAATCAATGCGCGACAATATGGTGTTGATGTCACACTGTTTGTTTTGTAGGTTCAGAGTATGCAAGTGAGAGGGTTCTATATAGTTTATATTTTATCCTACCTTGCTCTCGCTCACATGCTAGCCAGCACCATCTTGAATAACCAACTAAGATTCATCCGCTTCTGCGAGTGTCTAGTGATTAAGAATCTTTATTCTGATATGAGCGAATATAAGTTGGGAATTTGAAATTAAATATGTTTATTTGTAAACTATATCTATTAATTAAACAAAAAATTGGTAACATTACACAAGTTCAAAATTACACGAATGTAATGCAAAGGACTTAAGTATGAAAAAGGATTTATGATTGAAGAACTTGAGTCAGAAAGATTTTTATCTACGAGAAACTTGTTTTTTTATCTGAATAGTTTTAAAAAGGCTCTAATTAATTTTAGTTATCAACTTATTGCTAGTAACTATATATATTCTCTAAGGAAAAATACTTAAATCAATTTAACAGAAATATTTCTACATCAGCATAAAATTGTACTTTTAAAATGTTTTAAAATAAAATATGTTTATATGTATATTACATACTCGCTATTTAACCTAGTTATATTATAAAAAAACAAGTTATTAAAACGCACGAAATAATTTATATAGAACAATTAATATCGTTACACATTTCTGTATCAACGTATTTAATTTTAAAATGATTACTTACTCAAATGGTTTTTCTCTATATATAAAAGAATACGCCCGATACACTAACTGACTGACTGACTGATTCATCAACGTTCAGCACAAACCCCTAGACCTAGAAAGTTGAAAAGTTGGCATAGGCTTCATATGTTGACATAAGCATCCTCCACTAAGAGGGGATTTTTCGAAATCCGACCCCAAAGGGGGTTAAAGTTTAGGCTATGTCGGAAATGGTTAAACGTAGAAGCTTGTAATTCGGCAGAAAGAATCTTTCTTAAAACCTATTCGATACTTATAAGAGAAATTTTGATTTTTAGTTTTTGGCTGGGGGGGGGGGGGGGAGGTATATAAGGAAAAAATTAAAATTACTTATGACGTAAGCACCTTCTGACGTAAGCACCCACTAAGAGGGGATTTTTCGAAATTCGACCCTAAAGGGGTTTCAATAGGAGGTTAAAAATTTTGGGCTATTTCGGAACATGTAAGTGCAGATGCTTGAAATTCGGCTGATAGACTCTTTGTCAAAATCCAGTCGACACATTTAAAACGAAATTTTGAGTTTAACTTTTTGAAAGGTTAAAAACTGGGGTCAAAGGTGTATTAAACAAAAATTATAATTACCGTATCTAGCTTAGGAAGTTGCAATTTGGCAAGAATATTCTTCGTTGAAATCTATTAGACACGTGTAAGATGAAATTTTGATTTTCAGCTCATGAAGGGGTAAAAGCGGGGCTCGTATTTAGCAGAAATTAAAATAAACCTATTTTAGAAACCAATTAACTTAGAAAGTTGCAATTTGTCAGAAATATTCTTGCGGACAGTAGAGCATATCAACTTCTACACCGTTCAACGGCTCGATATGAAAATTGATATACATGACCACGGAAATGCGCTGTCCGCGGCAGCAGGCCTCAGCAATTTGGACAGCACAGCAGAACCACGGCAATGCGGGCAGAAAAATTGTCGCTGATATCATATACGTTGATATGTTGATATTTATAAAAGCGCAAGCGAAGCTGCGACAGGACTTGCTAGTCTAATATATAGGAGGAAGTTCAATAACTTATACACTACACAACAACCATAGCCGACATAACTTGACATCAGGTAGAACCTCCTAATATTTGCAACATTATGCATAATCTCGATCTTTCAGACGGTTGCCAGTTGTACGTTTGTCAGGTGCATGCACCGTAACCCAACAAAAGTTATACTTAGCGATCATCTGAAAGTAATAGGCATTTCATCATTTTATGTTAGCTTCAGCTTTAATTACCATAATAGATTATTTCATTATCATGGGCTATAATGGGAAATTCTTTTAAGCCCAACAATTCTTAAAAGAATTAATGTTGAAAGGCATTATGGATCGTTCTTAAACAATATGAAAATAATTACCCACTTGAAACTTTGATGCGGAAAGCAAAAGTCTGATAATTCATGACATAATTACCTACGCAACGGTCACTTATCAGATTGAGGTTATGGGTGAATGATTCTTGAGACAAAGGCTAGGGGAACGCGCACGCGCTAATTGTATTGTGTACAGTAAGCGCTACACAAGAACTAGACGCTTGCTAACAAACGGTGCATTTTCTCGTTGCATCGTTGCCTGGTGGCTTTTTTGCAGGTGACATCGGATAAGACGGAATGTCAGATAAGTGAGACTTAATTGATCAAGATTTAGCAACAGTGTATAAGGATCTAAACTATTGTAAGACTTTGGTCTTACCAAAATCTTATTTATAGGTATTACTTACATTTTAATTTAGTTGTACCGTTCAACTACTTGGAGGGCATTTATTTCTCATCAACCCGACCAAGGTACATGAATTACGGAGTGCTGGGAAGTACAATTGCCCACGAATTATCCGCGCTTGTTTTGGAAGGTCGCCGGTACGATGTGTACGGTAATTTAAGGGAATGGTCAACATCGGAGAGTTTGGTCAACTTTAATACGCGTGCCGAATGCTTTTCTAAACAATACGCTGAATTTTATATACCCGAATTGGGTAGAAATGTAAGTATTTTTTTACGTTCTAGCTGAAACATCATTTTTATACGAGGTATGATCAGATAATATGTGGAATTTTTAAATCTTGCAAATTGTTAAAATCCAAAAGTCAAACTCTTGTTGTTTTGTAATTGATAAATATTCCCCCAAACGTATGTTGACAACTGTAGCAATATTGGTAAATTTGTTTATTGATATAAACGATAAATAAAAACATAATAAGAGTGTTTTTCTAATGAATATTCAAATGAGAACTCTGATATAATTATAAACACGACCCATTCTAATTTGTAATTAATAGCTTTAAGAGAGTCAATAGAATAAATAAAAATATAAGATTACAAATTAATGTTTTTTTATATATTATTTAATAGTATAATCCATTAAAGGCTGTTAGAGAAAGTGAATTATTAATTCTTTTTGTAGAAAATTGTTCATTCTGGTATATTTTTACATACCTACATCGATGAATGATTTTTTCATAAATTAAAAAATAAAGAACTATATAACAGTGGACTGAATAATAATAACGACAGCTTCGCTAAAACGTAGAAATATTGTACTTCATATTGTAAAATTAAGTTAATTCAATTTTTTTTCTTCAGTCATAACACAGACTTCATTATGTTTGTATGCACTATTTCATAATTTATTTCAGAACAGTTTAATCCGAATAAGTTGATTATATCCAGAATGCTTAAATTTACATACGAAGAACCTGAGCTGCAACAATATTGATTGCAATACTAATTGTAAGTCTGAGAACAATATTAATTGCAAAAATATATATAATTTATTTAAGACAAAAAATGAATTTAATATTACTTATTAATAAGAAAAGTGTTCCTTGCCTTCATCACTGCTATTATCCGCAATAATTAAATATTCGGAGATAGTGTCAGCCATTGTTTTAGTTGCCCACTTGAGGGTTCTTCTGTCCCACTTTGGGCGCCAAAGTATATGTTGGTTTATAGCATACAATTTATTTTAAAATAATTAAAATAATTTTTCTGTCTGTTAGAGTATGATTTTTCTAGAACATATTGCTCATGCAATATGACTCAAATTATATAATACTGATGTACTTATAAATCGAGCTAACTTATCGAATCTAGCCCATTGTATAGATACACATAAATAATAGAACAGATAGGTGAATAAAAAGGAATAGAAACACAGACTTTCGTAGAAGGCAAGCGCTAATTCATTTTGTTTATGTATATGCTTGCTTAACTTCGCATTCATTGTTTTTAATATTTTTTAATACGTAAATGATTTTAATCGCGGTGGTTATTTTGGACTAACAGATTATTGTTTGATCCTACTTATAATGCAAAATAGTTACGACGTCTTCAATTCCATGTTTGGCAAGATTTAAGAGATAAAAATTCGAGCCACTAGCGTATAAAAATTTGTTAATATGTCAAATTTGAATTATTGGCGTCAAAATGATTTTTACGTTGATTTGATGATGCGTGACTTCCCCTTTGTGCGTAAATTTGGCGAAATTCCATGGCTTTTATGGAATTTGTGGCGAGAGAACTCCTGGCGATTGCACCACTATATTGCAACTGCGCACACCTCGTTGCTTTATCGTGAATTTTTGTCAAAAAACAACACCGTTTTGATTCCACATCCTGCCATTTCATCATATATGGCATTCTGCAACTTTTTTCTATTTACTAAGATAAAAAAGCCATGAAAGAAGACGTTTTGCCATATTCACGAAATCATTTGAGAAAAATGATAATTCCGCGTATTATTTGATCATACCTCGTATAACGTAAAATAAACAAACTAGATTTTGGCACGAACCATGTATTGTTTTACAACCAAAATCGCTGCAATAAAAGTTTTTATAAAAAAACTTTTATGAAAATTGTTATATATGATTTTTTATATTAAAATTTATTAATTATCAGCAAATTTGCTTCATTAGCAAATTATTATTTATATTTAATAATAATCACTCGAATGCTTCTACTTAATTTTAGAGTTATTAGGTGACATGATTCAAACTACACAAATAAAATTTTATTTTTGGAATATTAAAGTTTTAACTTCCAAATTGGATATCAGACACGTCTGCAATTTTTTGTGCATCTTATTAGCAAGCTACTTTATATTTTATAAATTCGTAAATTTATAAAATATTGAGTATTTATTAAAGAATATGTGTTAAAGAATTTCTTTTAAACAATGTCGTCAGGAGCGTTGTGTCGTCTTCATGGCTGTGTATTTAAGTTTTAGGTTTCAGCGATTTTTTTTGGCCCATTCTCAAGCAAAATACTATTGACAACGTTAAAGACTCATTTTTAAGTTGAATAATACATATATTTAACAATGTTAATATTAAAATTTCGATACTGAAGTTCGAGTGATATCTGTTCATATCTCTATTTTAGCAGTTAGTGAAGAAACGACGTTTGTATAAGCAAGGAAGTGATTTTAGTTTATTTGCTACCACTCCTACGTTCGTACATTTGTAGTGCTTATATTTTAAAAATCTCTTATTAACCTGGTTTCCGATTCTGCCCCCCACCAACTCCATCTTATAAACATTATTTTATAAAAATTTTAAGAAATTAATACTGTTGTATAGTAGCTAAATTCAGTGGTTCATTTATTTGTGGATAAAATAAACGATGCCAAACGTCACCCATTTTTGAGAATAAATATTACCTATATATATTAAATAATATATATTTAATGATGCAATTAGGTAATAAATAAATTTGTTTTATTTCTGTGTTGTAAAAAATCAGCACATGCTATCAAAATAACTTAAAACTATTACAAACGATTGTTATACAAATGTATATGTTTACTTATGTGTAATTAGTTTGAAAGAATATATGTTAAAATTCAAATATACAAATGTGCAATTCAAATATTGAAATATACAAAAAATTATTTAAAAATAAACTGTGTTATTATGAAAAGACCTACCTAATGTAGGAATAATTCTTTCTAAACAATATTATTAAAAACATTTTTTTATTGAACTTTATATATATATATATATATATATATATATATATAAATATATTA
>WYDF02011837.1:0-13610 GCA_009867245.2 Adranes taylori
AAGGCTCGAAACGTTTGCTGATTTGTTGTTTTTTTCAATAAAACCTGATGTCCAATTACCGATGATTTTCATTTGATGTTATATTTTATCGTAGATTTAACATTTTACAAGTTAGAAACCCGCCCTTGTCGTGTTTTCATTGTAATTATATGAGATAAAGTAACCGCATGTTATGATTTTTCAATTCATAGGGGTATTTTTTTAAGGATACTTCCGATTCCTCATCTAAATATATAAAAACTATTCGCTTTTCGTAATATATATCAACAGTAGTAACAAGAATTATATTTTTTTAAAGTTTTTAGTTTTTTTTTTTTTAAACTCGTAACTTCAAAAAGATATTTTTATTATTCAAAATGCAAGGTGCGAAAAGAATACATACTAGAAACCCTGATGCAATTTCTTCACAAATAATCTGAAAGATAACCCAGTTCTTCCCATAAATATAGTAACATAGCTTAATTAATTGAGTTTATTCCAGCATATATTAACTAAAATCCTGTGAAAGTATAGTCGTATAATTTGGGTTCTCAACATAACCACAAAAAAATCACAAACGGTTAAATCGGGTTATGTGAGGGTTACAGCATCATTGTTATGTGAGGGTTACAGCATCAAGCTAATAGAGTACTTGTCTATACCGCCTTGGAGCAAGTCTTGTGGAAGAGGAGCTCTTCCAACTGGAAAAACAACCATTCCAATAACATGTCAACGTAGTTCAATCCTGTAACAGATTTTTTAGGCGAAAGAAAAAGCACTAAGCCAATGTGGCTCATGCTTTCAAAATCTTAAATTGTGTCCGTTTACTATGCCATTTACATCAAACTAGAGCTTACTTTTCTTTTTCGTTACAATTGCTATACTACCGTAATGAAGTGTGCCAAGTACGCACGAATACAACCAATACTATGTAACAAATCATGTTACTGAGCAGTTAAAAGTTTGTATAAATTACATAATTCTTCTTAATGAGTAAATTAAACCGAATAAATACATAAGATTTGGGAACCCTGAATTAGAAATCAACTTGAATGTATGCTTTTTTGTAAATAATAAAGTCACGAAAGCGTCAGTTTCTTGCGCAACGCTTACCATATACTACATGGCCACAGAGAGAGAAAAACTGTCGCTCGCTATTTTGTGCTGTGCTGTGTTGTGTTCTAATAGCACACACACATATTATCTATTTTTAATATGAATTGCGTTTGCTGTTATTTTTTCTCCTAGGATTTCTATCCTTACAGTTTTTTATATCATACCCACGTTCTCCACCCTGATCGTTTGTTAGACTTCCCCCCCCCCCCCCCCCACCTTCTCACTGTATTAGTAACAGTTTAAAGATGCTTTCCGCACTTTTTGTGTTTTGTTATTATTATTACACCATTTTTATTTTGTTTGATAATTAATATTGCCGTACATCTATATTGTTTTATTCACACTGCTTTTGTTTTGTTTCGTTTATGATAGAATCGCTATTATTTATTGTTGCGACATTGATTTAAGTTGACATTTATTCATGTATTTATTATTGGCATTCAATTGAGCATTTATATTTCTTTCTTTGTTTATATTGTCTGAAGAATGATAAGACGTATTTTGTTAAATTGTTAATGCTGTTTCACTCATTAGCAATAAGTTTATTTCAGCTGCACACAAGAAAGAGAACCATTGGATTACTCGCAAGACTCTAAGCTGCCGGTGGCCTCTATAAGCCACTATGAACTGGTGGAACAAGATCAGTTCCATCGTGCGGTCTCACGTTAAACAGACCTGGCGCCTGAGACTTCATATTTCCGAGGGCCGTTTTTTTTTTCCATAATTAATAAGATACATATTTGTTTGCGCCATCTATGACAGTCGATAAGGACAATGTAGGATAAGTAGAAAGCTTGCACACTTAGAAGAAAACATTAAGTGAAATATACTGGGAGTATTTTGAAAATAATTTCCAATAAAAATGCGTATTAAATTATAAAAATCCGTATATAAGGATATATGAACATAAAAAGCGTTCAGTGTGCATTGATATACTAATTTAATAAAACGTCTACCGCAAATGATTAACCTAACACATGTCCACCCCATGTAATTCACGATCTATTGAATATATAATGAACGGACCACAATTGCCTACATTCAAAGCAATAAAAAAAGAAAAGGTATGCTATATATAGATATCCTTATAAATTATAATAACCTCATACATGTATTATATGTGTTCATTATATCATTCCACCCTTCAAACAAGCCCATCTGAGTATTTTTTTTAAATAATACGCGCGGAATTTGTAGTGTCTAAATACACTTTTATCTAACTTATTATCAATTAGAAATAACTAGTGTTTTTAATTTGTTTATTATTCCATGATTTTAGTTCTGCTTATTTATGATTTTAGATTACTTATTAATATTGTTCTCATGCTAGGAAAATAACCAATAAATTAAATTTAATCAAAATTAATAGTATATTTAGTCCACACATTTTCAAAATTTGATATTCAAATCCAGTAATTAGTATACGATTTATACGACACTATTTATAGCCGCTGGCTAGTAAAACAATAGAAATAAATGTTGACGTAGAAAAAAGAATTAACCGAAAAATTGATAAATAAAATATAACGAACTTTTGTAGTTGCCGTACTTAAAATGGCTAGTAGTAGTTATACCGGATATAATTATTTTCCATTTATTAGTCCCTTGCGTATCATGAAATCGATGTGAAATTACTGTAAAAATATTAAACAATTTAAAGATTATATTTAAGTATGTAGAACAGACAACAAAAAATATATGTGTACCAATTAGCAAGAACTAGATAAGTCCTTTTATTGCTAAAATTATTGCTGTTTTATTGCTGTTGTAATTGATAAGAAATTGGCAGGATAGCTGGATGTAGACTTTCTGTGGTATTTATCCAAATTACCCCAGAAAGTCTTTCGTTGTGTAGGACAGTGATTCTCAATAGTCGACCCCGCGACAGAAATTTGACAAGTCTGCGGAGAATTTTTACCTGTCCACGTTAAAAAAATTCTTATTCAAAATATAATAATTATTATTTTGCTAAAAAGTTTTTCGAAATAATTTTACCAGACCAAAAAAAGGTTGAGATAAATTTTGTTAATTATAATTAAATACCTGCACATTTAGTAGTCCCAGAGGCTCACCTACCGAAAAGTCGTGACCCCAAGTTTAACGGATTATAAATATTGTACTGTACTTATCTCTTGTAAGTAATCATTATAATTTAACCAAAGATAAATTTGTTTTAGACTAAATTAGATTATTTTGAAAATCAAAATAATCGCATTCTAAACATTCACCAAACAAGAAAAACATAATATAAAACAACTAAAATGTCTTTTCCAGGTATCACTAAATACTTCAGATTGTATATACAGGTGAGCCCCGTTAACTCGAACCCCCAGTACTCCGAATGCCGCCGACGAACGACTTTTAGATTTCAGCTGTGTAGTACCGTACGTAGTGTAGTGAGCTGAGTGTGAGTTACGAGAGTGGGTTGTGAAGTTGTTATTTTTTTCAAAATGACATCGAAAAGAAAGCATGTTAGATTAACTTTAGAAGACAAGTGCGTGATAATTAAATGACTGGACAGTGGGGAGAGTTTGACGAAACTTGCTTCAGAATACGACGTTGGTAAATCTAATATAGATGACACTAAAAGTCAGAAGGAAAATATAATCTCTCATTGTTCTCGTACGGAATGTGGTCCGTGAAAGCGACCAACTTTGTAAACTGCGGAAAATGTTGATGTCAAACAGATATTATACACATGGATAGTGCAGCAGAGAGCTAAAAATAACATGCTTAATGGTGATATCAGCGCAGAGAAAGCTAAATTTTTTGACCGAGAAATGACGCACAAAGACAACATTCGTGCAAGTAGCGGTTGGGTTACAATTTTAAAAAACGATTTCGATTGAGAGTGCTAAGTTTGACCAGACAAAAAGTTTCCAACGACAAAAATGCTTTTGAAAGTTTTAAAACCGAGTTTCTAAATGAAATCACAGAAAAGGGACTCAATCATGAACAGGTTTACAATGTTGATGAGTCGGGTCTTTAGTGGAAGTAACTTCGAAGAAAAACACTTGTTTTGGCAGGAGAAAAAGAAGCTGCAGGGCGAAAAATAAGCAAAGAACGGATAACCTTTTTTACCTGTTCCAATGCTGCCAACGCATAGGTTACTTTGTTCTTCCAGTTAAGTATTTTAGCTAAAAAAGTGCGTGAATGAACAGACAAATATTTCTCGACTGGTTTCACAACGAATTTGTTTTTACCGTGAGAAATCACCTTATGTCTATAAACCTAACCCAAAAGGCGATTTAAGCTATTGGTCAAAACTTTGGCCTCTTCCCCAATGACCACCAAAAGAAAATTCGTCAGAACCCTCAATTGTGGCAGACATTGTTAATGTTCTCCAAGTTGTCGATGAGCAGATAGATGACCGCATCACGGAAGAAGACGTCAGTGAGTGGCTAACCGAAGAAGCAGCCGGGCTAGGATATGAACACTTAAGTGATGCTGAAATCATCCAACGTGTGCGAGATGAAACAAACAGCGGTGTTGAGGAAACAAACGGTGATGAAGAAGACCCAACTCAGAGAGTTACAAATGCAGCGGCGTTGCAAGCTTTCAACACCTGTTTCGCGTGGGCAGATGATAACAAAATTCAAGTTTACCAGATCCTCACTCTTCGTCAACTGCGTGACAACACCTTTCGTCCATCAAAAAAGCAGGTCAGAGAAAGATTTAAGACATTTTTGAGTGACTTCTTATTGTGACTTTTAAGGTGATTTTTATCGTTTAAACTACCAATTTACTGAACCAATTTAATATACTGTAACTTGTAATTGTTCAATATTTACAGTTTTGTAATAAAAATTATTGTTTTGCCTTTTTTATCATTCCCTCAGTAATCCGAATGTTCTGGTAATCCGAACACCCTAAAACCAAATATTCGGATTAACGGGGTTCGCCTGTAGTACTAAAATGAAAACCTACGTATATTTAAACTCTTATTTGTCATGAAACATGAAACTATTATTTGTCTCATTAATGTTTTGAGGCAAACAAAAAACTCTTGTCGCAATCGCAATCTGAACATTTATGTAAGATATGTAGTATAGAAATAACGGTACAGATACTGATACAATATATCCTACTGTTCCTTACAATGCAACAGTTCCGGACTTCGTTTTATAAATTATTTAAATTTCCGTAAATTGTATCCTTAGCTGGAGGAAATCATCTATCAAAATAGGATATTTGTGGATTTCAGAAAATAGTTTTCTAAATTCGCTAAAAACTATCAAATTGCTCAAAATGAGGATATAGATTGGTCGAAGGTTGAAGAAATTAGTTTCTGCTATCGTCTAAGGCAGCTATGAGGAACCTGTACGGCGGACCGGCACGGATCCGCGGAGAATTGTTAACTGCCCGCTTTAAAAAAAATCGTGTTAATTTAAAATATAACAATTTTTTTGATAAAAAGAAACCGCCGATCTGTAAGATTTTTTGACAACTTTTATCGGTCCGCGGACCAAAAAAGGTAGAGAAATGCAGGTGTAGGACTCCGAATAAAATAGATTTTCTGTATTACTTACCAAAATCATTGAAAATCCTTTTCGGTATATGAAAACTACATCGAACAAAATGTTTTTTTTTTTACTTTAAATATGCACTCTATATAAATGCACTCTTATGATATGTAATCATTCGAAACGTTTGCAAGTGCGATGGCATTAAAGTCTAACACAGATATTCATAGGGTTTCACCCCTTATACGCACCAATAGGCAATCCGTGAATATTGCTTCATATTAAAGTAGATAACGTTATTCATAAGATATGATATGACATAGAGGGAACATTTCATGTGGGACTAAATTAGCCATTGACACAATTTGGAAATAACTTCCGAATTTAAACTCAACATTAGCAAAATTAAACACGCTCCGCACTCTCACGGAGTATCCTCGCCAAAGTTAGCCAAGGTGAAGCACACGCATCCATAGTCTCACGAGGACCTCAGTGCGATGACTGACAGCGAAGTAGCAACAGTTGCAGTTGTTGCGGTAGCTCTCTGCACATATAGGTATAATGGGCTCAAATTGAAAGGGTGCCAAAAACTTTAATTGGAGCTCTTGAGAACTATTGGATAGAACTGTTAAAAAATACTTTACAAACTATCGTTTTGCAAACAACCTACTGCACTACGCAACAAAGTGGAGGTGGAGCTCGCCTGTACTCGTCTTCGTGTCTCGCGCCTCTTTGACACTGGTACCCAGCAAACCTTTCTGCATTCTTGATCGTCGGCCAATCACGGGCTAGTTCGTGAAAGTGTAGAGGAGCTATTAAATAAACTGTCCACTAGACTAGATATATCTAGCAATAAAATAGGAAATCATTCTATATTCACTGTCATAAATAAAGCTGAATTCCATGATGAGATGTTACAAAACGTGTGTACGAACGTAATCTCATTATATGTTACGAGGAACATACATATGTGTTAGAATTAATTTCTATACAAAGTACCATTTTTTATTGTATTGCGCTTTTATCCTCTTTGAATTTTTAAATTGGGGGGCGAATTTTTTCTGGGCTGGGGCAAGTGTAACACAAAAAACGTTCTTATGGGCTCTTTATTCTATTGTATAGTATAATAATACATAAAACTACTTATGCAAATCATGTTTATAATATTGTATAAAATTCCAGCAAAGTTCAAAATTCAAGACTTACACATGTAGGAGTTCATACTATTCAAGCTCAGTCAAGTTTTAAAGTACTCTGGTCATTATACAATAAACTGTGATTAAATTTATCTTTCTTTTAAATAGTGATTAGGAGTTTGACTTTCAGGTCGAAAGTCTTCGAGCACATGTAACGCGGGAAAATAAAAAGCCTTCAATTATCCTATGTGCACTTTGAATACTCATAAGTCATGCTGATTAACTCTGCTTGTAAATGTTTTATTTCTTTATGCATTGTTGACTAACAATAAAATTAGAGTTGTAGAAGTAAAAATATTTTACATTAATTAATAGATGTCATATTGAAATGACTTCATCCTTAGTATGTAAATTAAAATGTTTTTAAGCGTTCAATTAAATATTCTTGTATATCGATTATTGATTGTCGACGCGATTTATTGCCAAGACTAATTAGTAGATCAACTGACCTTCGTAGGAGGCGGGTGAGAAGTAGAAAGGGATAAGAAAGCAGCGTGTGATGGTAAGAAACCTCTGCGTCTTAGCGGAGTCGAGCCTAATCGGACAAAACCGTTCAGTTCTAGGCGCCAGTTGCTTTGCGACGGTAATAGTCAGAGTGGGAAATTGTGTGCAGGCTAAAATACCTTATTAGGTAATAACTTAGGCGATGGTTTTACGGGAAGAATTTGAAGGCAGCTACACCAATGTCTGAAGCAGGTATTGGTAAGTGGCTTGCGGTCGACAGCTGATCTAGGGGAAGTAATGCTTATAAAAACAGTTTTTTAGACCGCCACAACAGCCGATGGTTGAATTTTATACAACAAAAAAACTTAAAGAGTATAATGTACGTGATGTCTGCAGCTCAAATGTAAGTTCAAATTATATTAATATTGCTGATTCGATTTAACGCAGAACTAAAAATTAATTTATATTAAAGAAATAAATTACTAAATTATATTTTCAATCCCTTTTTGATAGTTGGGTGGGTTTGATCAGTAGGTGGATTTTATTAAGCAAGAATTCACCCTGCTATATTGTCACAAAAAATAACGTGACAATATGTTATATTTGTCTTATAAAAGTTGTATAGTAACCTGTTTGAGTCATATTAATGTCGATAACTTTTAACGAAATCCGGCATTGTAACTTAAGTGTGATATATGAATATATGTTTCCGTTTCTATTTCCCAGATGACTATTCTTTAAACGTAGTTAGTAGGTAATATTTTTCCATCGATGAAAAGGAAATGAGTGGATTTCCTTTATTCCGACCAATTTATGACCTAGTTTATTACGTCTTTCTGTTTTCTTTCAGTGTGCCCTGTTTACTACTCACGAAGCGCTTGTATTTTCAGTTCAATTGCATGTGCTCGCTCATTTCAAGCATTGTAAAGTTTCTTAATCAAGCGGAAATATTTTAATAGAAAAGTTGTTTATCAAAATATGCCACTCATTTAATTGGTTTAATATCAACGCGTACTTGCTCTCAAATTTAATTATTTGAAAGAGTTGATTGGATATAATTGTATTCCGTCAGTTAGTTAGGTCGCAATTCTTAAATGAAATGCTATCAGATATTAGTATTTGTAACAAACTTCATACTGAATACATCCAGAAGAATTAATACTTTTCTGGATAACTATATCCATGATAGTCAGAGAAATAAAATAAAACTCAAAAAACAAGCAATTTAAAAAAGCTATGAAATTTATTATTCTTCGATACAGTAAAATTGAGGGTATTTTAAAAAGATGTGATCAGACTCCTTCTCCTATCATCACTCCAGAGAAAGTAATACAGAAATAAGAACTAAACGAGTCCGCCACAAGTTGTCAAACCATTTCCACAAACTTGAGAATGATATGATCAGAATATCATCAAAATGCAAGGAAAAATCACAATTTATTACCCGGCAAATCCATCATACATGTCACGTCTCTTTTGGTTACGTGAACAATGGAAAGGATGAGAGTCGGGTAGCTATGTCCGACACTAATCCATTCGGTAAATGTTGGGAGTGCTTTCCATGCAAAACCACAAAACGTAAGTTTTTTAAAAAATAGGTGTGAACCAAGTGATTTAATCCTTCATAGTTTTGAGAATAGATCTTTTAGAACATTCTGTATAGCAGGAATTCTGTGGAAAACTAATATTGTACCAGTCTAATATTGTAGACTAACAAATGGTGTACAAAATGTACCCATTTGTTATACTTTCCACGTCAAATGCAATATTAGCGCATAATGCACAAAGCTAGTGGGCCAACGTTTTTAGTGTCCGGCTTTTTTGAAATAAATATGTACAAAACTGTATTTACGTATATACGAAAGCGTAAGATGTTTTGCATAAATTTTACGGTGCTATCTCTACTCGTTCAAGAGCTATGAATCACAAAAATCACAAAAAAATCAAAACCCAAAAAGTAAAAAAAGTCGTACACGTTTCGTTTAGTATTTTTGGAAATATGCTAAAATAATCTTTTTAACTATATGCCACACGCACATTCCACGACTTTCCATGTGTTCGAAAAAGAAAATTTTAAATCAAAGCCATGAAAAGAGCGCGTTCTCTAGTTTTTCCCCATTTTCCCCCTTTTAGTATTACATCAAAATAACCAAACCTAGCTTATACCATGACCGTACTAAAGTCCTATCTAATGATAGAACGTATAGATCTGTATGTTTTTATAGAGTCGGAAAAAAGGTAAAAATAAATGGATCTTCCAGAATCTACATTTTTCCTATTTTTGTCGAAAACTTGAGAACTTGCCATTTTGATGTTTTTTTCTAATTTCTATCATTTCATTGAAAATTTCAAAACTTTCACTTTAATATAAAATCATATAAGAACGCACCTGTTTGTTTTTCGAAAATATTTTGAAATAAAAAATCTAGACAAACCAATCATCTACTACCCAATCAAAACTACCCAGATATATTTTCATATTCTCGTGCGCGCTGTCAACTTAATTTTAAAAACTGATTCCTCACATTCGTTCGAATTGCTTCCTCATGCATCCTATTCGCCAGAGTTAGCCCCCCCCCCCCCTCACGGATTATTTTGTTTCTAAACTTGAAACTATGGAGAGCGGTAAAAGATTTGCCAACAGTGAAGAGGTGGAGTGTGCGGTTGATGGCAATTTTGAGGAGCTCACTATTTCAGCGCGATAGCAAGATGTCAGCTTACTTAAGACTTATCTGTCCCTTTTCTCTTTCGCGTTAGCTAAAAAAAATGCTTACGCATATAAAATTAAAGACTAGTGGGCGCATCTATGAACTAAATGAAAACGATATTTACAAGGGGTGGACGATAAGTTGAGATAAACGATAATGACATGCAGTGCAAACAGTTAGATCGGATACTTCTGGGACTACCCTAGTATTATACAAGTTTACTATATTTTTTATTTTCCATAATATTTATGTATATATGTACATGACATTAAAAATTGGCTACTAGTTTAAGTCCGTTATAACCGATATTAATTTTATTCCTTTCTATCTGTAAATAAATCACAATTTCCTGAATTAATTCCTTGTTTAATTTATTCGATGTAACTTACTATAGCAATAAGAATTTATTACTTATGACGCTATTGTTGAAGACTTATACATAATTGCCAGTTTTAAAAAGTTTATGATTCATGCATCAGTTATATTAATATCTCCGACAATTTCTAATAGACAATAACGTCGTTATTATTGCCATAATAATACATCAGGAATAATAAAATTCGGCTATCATAATTCCCATATTACCAATCATGAAAATTTTCTTAAAAAATTACGTAAGATTCGCGACATGTCTGAGTGAACGTGAATATTAAAACCCAAGCGAAGCATCGTGTATACATTCATTAATGAATGTGGTTCACGAAAATTATTTTACACATTTTCTAGCCTCTAGAATAATTATGTTATAAAAGGCCTTAATCACGCGGAATACCTCTATATTTAAACTTTCTCACAAGGACTAAGTAGTTTATGTAAGTTTCATATGTTGGCTATATGCATCACTTTCATGCAAAGAAGGCTTGAAATAAGGCTACGTACGACGCCGACCATGCTATAATGGACTGCCATTACCTAGAGCGGTTAAGTAATTTCTAAGTGTATTGTTTCAGCTTTTAAACGAAAGGATAAATTAATGACGGATACTATAATGGACATTTGTTTATGTTAAAATACGTGTAGCAAAGGTTTTTGTTTTTCTAAAATATGACTATGTTAAGAAATAAGCTCATTGTTGTAAGAGTTAAGTAAATTTTGTTCTATAGATTACTGTTCTAAAAGATAGGTTAATTGCTATTTCATATATTTGGATATTTAATGCAAAGTGCATCTATATCCGTATTTAAGGATTATCTAGTGCATGACTTCCCTTGAATAACATATATATATATATATATATATATATATATATATAATTACGTCGGGCTAAGTTGGGAATGCGGAGGCTTCTTGATAATCGGTTCAAGCTTGAGATGGAATGAGGCGTCCGCTCCTGTTTAAATGGGCGCGACTGATTTGTATTTAAATCTTGCATAGGGGAAGTAAGTGTACACAAAATAAAATTCTCAAGTAGTGAACTGCTCTCAGTGAATACTAAGCTATGTATCATGTATATACATATATATATTTACAACATTCTATTCGGCTCGCCCTCATGTCCATGAGAACCACCGAAATAACCAAGCACGACCTGCCCCAAAACCTACCGCCAATCCGCAACCGACTGCGCCACAATAGCAGCATTATCCAAACCGACACTGGCATCACGATTGCCCAGTCCTGCAGCAATGAATGCGTCAGCACCAACAACCACCGCCACCGCAATCCGCATCACGCCAGCCGCATGGAAACGCGCAGAGGTCGCCGCACGGCAGCCTCATACAACGTAAAATAATTTTTACCGTAGTTTTGCATAAATGAGCCATGAGCCATGTCGGTTGCACATAGGGACATGTGTGGTACCATTTGAAATCGAATTACAAGGGCTATCAACATATATAAAAATATACAGGGTATTACTAAGTTCATTGAAAAAAAATTGTTCAGTATATTCAATTGCTCATAGTGGTACAATTGAAGTCCCTTAGACATACAGCGCTCCCCAAGTGTCATTTTTGCAACTTTCATAGAAACAGAGATATTTAGGGTAGAAAAAAATATTTCAAGGTCAAATTACTCCGATGCTATGAGATGCGAGTTTTATAAACTCAGTTAATCCCTTAAATATGAAAGTGTCTTTCGGTACAAGAAATTAAAAAAAAATATTGCCAAACTTTTCGAGAAAATGGACAGTAAAATTTTCAAAAAAATAAGACCCTGTATAAATGTTAAATTGTAATTTGAGAAAAAATGTTTCAAATAAAATTGAATGGGCTTTAGGTATCCTATAAAATAATGTTTATCAAAACCTCCTATCTTTTAAAATTTCTGAGATATGAACATGGCAAACTTTGAACGTGTTTTCACACTTTGAACATGGCAACGTCGCCTTCTGTGCATGACAGAGACATCGAACTTGCTTTATTTGATGCACAATACGAGGCACTATGTGTGTGCATAATTTCAACCTCCTAGATTGTGACCTGAATTTTTTGTGAAAAAAATGGCGTATTTCCGCCATATTGGATTTACAAAAAAAGTTTTGCGGAATAATAGTGTGCACCTCCGTACCAAATTTCAGCCAAATCGGCTGAAATTTGGTAATTCTTGAGGTTAGGAGTAATTCTTGAACATACAGACGTAAGTACGTACGTACAAAAGTACAAACAGACCCGAAAACTCGACCCTCCTTTTATTTTTTTAAAAATTGTTCCTTATGACAACTCAATGAAATTTACCTAAACAGAAGATGCTGAAGCCGGAAAGTATAAGACAGGATCCAAGCAGAAGTTCACAATAAAATTGAATGTCAGCTATCCGAAATTTCAGAACAACTGTATTATCTGGCAATACTAACGTTATTCTCGGCTCTAATGGAGAGCACTTGAAAGACTTCACAAGGTACTGAAGCGTAATCAATAATTAAAACAACATGACATCAGGGATGGTCAACCAAGAACAGAAAATAATAACCCCTAAACTCAAAGATATCAATGATAATTAAGCGCAATTGGAATCATATTTGTAAACAGGTAAGCAATTTTAATTAATTTATTAGTTGTAGTCTCATACCCTGGCAAAACTAGAGTTCATAAACTTGGCCAAAACTCTATCTTGAAGTTCTAAATCCAACCAGCTTAAAACAAAATGGTTACAATCAATAGGAAAAAACACTATGACATCATTTCTAACTTGTCAACTCTATTGTACCTAATTAAGCCTAGAACATTTATTTTTCACACAGCCGGGGCCACCGACTGATGCAGGAAGCGTAGTGAGTGAATTGTGTGACGCCGTTGTCAGAGTATGTGTGGGTAAATAGATCTGCTTGGTAATCAATCAGTCAATCAATTAATCAATAATAAGATAAAGTATACTGTACGATACCGTATCTCCTCCTCCTCCCATTTCCTTTATCCCTCGTAAGAATGTGGTGACGTCATTTTATTCGATTTATGGTTATTCTCCATTCTTCTCCATTCTTTCTTGCGCGTGTTGTGTTACTTCGGAGAGAGAAGAGAGAGAGAGAGAGAGAGAGAGAGAGAGAGCGAGAGAGTAACCGGTGATGCCCTTTATTTGATCTGACCATCGCAGTGGTGATCTTCCTCGAATTCTTTTACCCTCTACTTTGCCCTCAACTACTAATCTTTGCAAACCTTCTCTTCGTCTGGTTATATGTCCAAAATATCTCAATATGCTTTAGTTAATAATTGTGGTAAGCGTAGTGGTGATGCTGACTGCTGTTAATATTGAGATATTTGTGCGGG